>JAVFBW010123427.1:2174-14599 GCA_034783835.1 Mopalia ciliata
GGCACAGTTGAGGAGTGAGCGAGCGACTTCAGGACAGGCTTACTGAGATTCAGGCCTTCTCTGTGACAGAGTTATCAGGCAGTGAGGGACCCCCTGGTGACCCTCACCAAGAGACACAAAACACTGATGACCTCAACCGACCAATGAGAGGACTGAATAGTGTACAAGTAAGACAAGTATCTCCTCTATTGTTACACCAGTCAGTCACGCCTGAAGATACAAACAGCTATCTACCTATCACATTGTTTAACCCATTCACTCTAATCTACTTGATTCATAGACAAGCTCAGAAGAAACAAGAAAACTGTAACGATAAGGAACCTGTTTGTGTAAAGATGAAGCTGGTACTTTATGTATATTATAATTTCAGAAAAAGAAAATTTTGCTAGCCTTTGTGATGATAGGAACTCCCGTCTCTCGCAAACTAAGTTACAAATGCTAGTGTCAGAAGTACATGTAGGTACATGTAAGTTCCATCAACTTTTCCCATTAGGTATGGTGTTAAACCCCAATCAAACGATGAATCAACCTATTATTGACACTGTAGTGATGATATATATGAATCAAAGTCATCTTTACATTCACCTACAGCGCTTTAACTACTGAAAGACCCTAATCTCATTGCATCTGGTTTGGATAAGAGTTCAAAACTTGAATTATGTTGACTTACTTAATACATGTTTGATTAACTATCAATAAGTACTAATGTTCTAGATAATACACATGAAAAGATCTTAATCTTGAGTTGTTATGGGCAACCTACAGACATCTCAAGAGAAGGCAATGGCCGTGTAGAGGATATAGAAAAAATGTGATAAATGTGTAACAAATAAGATATTCAACATGGGTTAAGAACCACAAACTGGTATTTCACTGTACTATGAATTAACAAATGGGTTTGTCCATAATTTGAAAGAACATAATTGTGTTGTATCCCATTTGGATAAACTTGATTTGTTTGTTTGTTTGATTGGTGTTTAACATCAGTCAATTCACTTATATGATGACGGATTGTCCACTTTACACTGTACACAGCCTTATTAGGGTGGAAAAGCGACATGAAACCTAGTAAAAACCACCCCCGCGATTGCCGGAGCCACAACATGTGGTTCGCTCATATACCTGATGTTGGGCTGACTCGAACCCATGAACGGTAAATCAAGGCATGTTCAGTTCAGGAAGCACACTCGCTACCACTAAACCACAGCCGCGGGCCTTAAAACTTGAATTATGTTGACTGACTTAATACATGTTTGATTTCCCAATCACACCAATCTTTATACATGTTTGATATCCCAATCACACCAATCTTAATCCATGTTTGATATCCCAATCACACCAAGTCCTTATCCTTATAAAGGAAACACATCTTTTTTTTTGTGCGTGTGTGTGTAAAATTGAAACTAACTGGCCACTAAGTCCATATTTTTAGCGAAAGAGAGACACATGGCAATAGAGAGTTCAACCATATTTCTGCTTTTTTTATGAGGTACTCGTCAATGTAAAGTCAAGTTTGACAAATAAACTATCTTAGAAAGTTCAGTCTATCAACAGTATTGAACATTACTTGTAAAACACATGTAAGCATTGAAGTGCAATATCCTGAAAAGTGCACTTCAACTCTGTATCTATAATACGGCTTCATGGTATGACAGACTATAAGAAACACAGAACTCTGCTTCTAAGGTAACTCCAATTATGTAAAAAAAAATTTAAAATAATACAAATTTTAAAACTAATCGTAGAAATATTTTATACAAATAAATCTCATACACAAATGTATTAATTTATAAACTTATTTTATGATAGATAATATAGCCTATTAAATTTTCTGAATTGTTTTATACAACAATGTTCTATCTATGAAAATATGTTTCTGTAAATATCTATAAAGGCAATTATGTAAATTTACTTATTTAATCTACATGTATCTGTGAACAAGTCCTGTTAAATGTATTTATGTTTAACCATGTTATATTTATGTTATATCCCATTCCCATCTGTTTTATGTTATCAGCTCTGTAAATGGATTTAATGTATCTGTATGAGTCTGAGTTCAATAAAGTAAACTAAACTAAAATAAGTAGACGAAATCATATCTTTGCTGTCTTTCTAACATTAACATGTAATAAATACAGCTTTACAGACATAAATGTACATGAAAAAAAAAAACACTTAAATTGTCAAAAATTTCTTGCACACTTTAAACCATCCGGACATTAAAATTTATTTTAGAAATAGTACCTTTTAAGAACCTTGAAGAAAAAAAATCCATGTAATTCATTCCAGCTTGTTTTGGAGTGAACCCCATGTATGTCTATTTTCCATACTCATGTACAGTAGTAGGCGGCAAGGAAAAATCTTGTTTGATTCACATAAATATAATGCTTAGAAACATTAGCTGTACAAGCAGCTCAATATGCAGGCTCACTTGGCACAGTGGTATAGCAATAATAACTACATTTCAGAATCAAAACACATGTACTCAGGAAGTCTCCTACGCCTGAAAAGTGGTTTGGTTTATATGGGTGTCTGTCTCTCAGCAAAGATAAAGCTGGGATTCTTGGAACAGGGTAGCAAGAATAAGTAAGCTTGTTGTTAAGAGCTGAGGTTATGGGAACAGGGTATCAATAATAAATTACCTCAATTTAAAGAATATGGGTTATATGAATAGGATTCTTGCAGTAGGAATAAGTAAGCATGATTGCAATAGGTGAGGTTTTGGGAACAGGGTATTATGAATGAGTAAGTGTAATTGAAAGAGTTTGGGTTCTGGGAACAAGGTATTAGGAATTAGTCAGCGTAATTAAAAGTGCTTGGGTTCTGGGAACAGGGTATTTGGAATTTATTAACATGATCGAGAGAGCTTGGGTTCTTGAAATGTTACTCTAACATGTACAATAAAGTTAGAGCAATGGTTGAGCTGAGGTGTCGGGAATGGGGTTCTGGGAATAAAAAGCGAGAATGAAAGAGCTGGGGTTCTGGGAACATGATACTACATGTAGGATGAAGTTAGAGTAATGATTGAGCTGAGGTTTTGGGAAAGGGTTCTGGGAATAAGTTAGCGAGAGTGAAAGAGCTGGGGTTCTGGGAACAGGGTACAAAGGAAGAAGAGGAATTGATAGAGCTCTAGAGTTCTGAGAACATGTAATTTGAGTAAGTAAGAAGGATTCAAGGCCAACTCAATTCTATGGATATGAGTGAGAAGATGATGAGACAAATGGAAAGTTATTGTTTGTTCATTTGTTTGATTGGGGTTTAATGTCGTACTGAAGAGTCACTTAATTGGCGATGGATGCTCATATACCTGATGGTCGAAAGGCGGACTCGAACCCGTGAAAGGTAAATCGAAGCATGTTCAGTTCAGGAAGCCCACTCGCTACCACTGAGCCACGGCCGCGGTCCACAATTTTTATGAGTTTTGATCTCAGCTTTCCACAAAATACCGGGCATGTATCATCGTAAGTACCTATAACTTCTATAAGTTGGGACATGTACATGGTATAGAAAAAATGTGATATAGGTGTAGTAAACAAGATATTCCACATAGGTTAAGAATAAACCAAATCGCAAACTGGTATTTCAATGCACTATGAATTAATATGTGTGTTTGTCCACTAAGGAGAGTCCTAGTTACAAGATATCTGATACAGGAGGGAGTTCTACCCTATATTACAATCAGTACATCTAGGATATTTTGATTTATGTTTCACTGGAATGCTAAAACCAGTATTATTAAAGAAAAGTGTATATATATATTCAATATATATATTTCTAAAACACAATCACACTGAGACAGGGATGTAGATTAATTAAAATCAATGAATCATCTTATGTTCTAGATAAACTGTCAGAGACAAGTTTCTTAATAAACCTTAATCTCCAGTTGTGTTTTGAGTAAGGTAGGCTTACACACATCTCGAGAGAAGGTAATGGCCATTATAATGGTGTATAAAGTACTGTAAAAATGTAGCCAACACGATATTCACCATGGGTTAGGAATAAATCAGTCTACAATATAGACTTTTGAATGCAATCAAATCCAGAGCCATCAAGTGGTTCCTCATAAGCAGTGAATATTGGTTCCGATTTCACCAGAATAATAGATAAACTGTAGTACTGTGTTATACTGTACACAACACTAATGCAATAGTTGGGACACCAGTTTGATAGTTGGGACATTATTAGGATAGTTGACTTTTGCAAAAAAAGTTGGGTGGACAAAACACAGAAATCAAAATGCTACCCATTGTCCAAGTTTTACAGTTTTCCTATTTCTTGGATGTTAAAGTTTCCATGGATGACGTCAAATGATTCTATTATGCATAATTACATGTTTTTCACACCTATATTCTAAATTATTTTGTAATTTTAGATAAATTATGACAATTCATGGCAATAAATCATGAGTATTAGATTTTATCACATCTAAAAATGTCATTAACTAGATACATGATGTTATTATAGACATGCTTCTCAAAACAAATACATAATTAAAACCAATGGAGACTTATAATTAGATTTGTATAAAACACAAGTACATGTAGTGTAATTCAGAACACAGAGAATTTCAACTAATTTGATCCACTATCTGTAAAACTATATATTAATAAAGCCATATATTTTATTTTAAACCATAGTTCTCAAAGCTTTTTCACCTATAGCCTATATCGACGGATTGTGTTGAACTTACATGCAGCAGAAAACTGGGAGGAAACCAAGCTTGTAAAATGTAGGCCTACATTGAAGTAAGACACAGACACACCAACCAATGATTTTGTGTGTTTTATTGGTGTTTAACGTCGTACTGAAGGGTATTTCACTTATATGATGACGGATTGTCCACTTCACACTGTACACAGCCTTATTACAGTGGAAAACCGGGAGGAAACCTCGTAAAAACCAGCCTGATTGCAGGAGCCACAACATGTGACTCCCTTATATATTTGATGGTCCAAAAGCGGAATCGAACTCGTGATCGGTAAATCGTAGCATGTTTAGTTCAGGAAATGCACTAACTACCACTGAGCAATGGCAACGGGCGAAACCTCAAGAAAACCACCCCGCCATTGTGATTATTCTGAAACCACCAGGGCAATAGGGAGTGATTCTGGACAGAAATGTGAATTTTCTCAAGCATTTCTGTACTTGATCATTGCATGAAGTCACATGACAACTGGCGAGATCCAGAGGGTCATCGGAACAAAATATTAAACAAAATTTGACCGTGACATTTTTTTTCAGTGACTAAAGCATAAATGCGTTTAATTTGTTTGTTTGATTGGGTATTTATCTTGTACTCAAGTGTATTACACTTATATGACGACCAGTTGTCCACTTTAATTCATGCAAGCAGGATTAGTAAGACCACTTGCTAGCCACTAAGCCACGCCAAAATTAAAATTGAAGATCCTGAAATATAATAAAATGGTGAGTTAAACTACACACAAAAAGACAAGCACATATTTGCAGAGGCTACAGCCTCTTCTCGGAATTCCACCATATTTCCACCAATCATTCAAACAAACAAAAACCATCTTATATCTGTTGATTCTGTTCTAAAACATGTTCAATATCAATTGACCTACAACCTGAACCAATAATTTTGAAAAGCTGTCTTATAAAATATCACAGGCTGGGATTGAGTTTTAAATCTGGAACATAAATTGTTATTCTTGTTGTTAAATCTCTTTAGGGCACTAACTTTACCGGATAATTTCTTTAGGAAATAAGTCTAACTATCATAGCAAACAAGCAATACTGATACACTTGAGAGACAAGGCGAAGCTTTATTTTCCTTTTGCCAAAGCCAAAACATGTTTTATTATTTATAGACCTCCATTCATATCGACAATCATTTCCTGTTCCAGCCAGAAAGCGTTTTGGCGGCTCATTTTCGTTTTCCGGCTACTTCCGTAAAAAAAAAAAACATCTTTGATATTCCTGATGACCAGTTAAGCAGTCTTTGGAAGGATAACAGAGTATCATTGTTTTGTGAAGGTCAGCTACTTGTGGGTTGGATAAATATACAGGAGAATGTACCAGCAAATAGTTTAAGTGAGGTATCCAATCCTTCACAGCTGGGGAGCAAAGTGAGTTTAAAGCAGACTGAACAACAACTCAGACATTCCCTGGATCATACAGTATCTATTACAAGCTGGCAAAAAACAATACTTAAGAGTGGTAAAGATCAAACCATGACAAATATAGACCTGCCTACTCCGAATTAGATTTTTACATAAGATTTCCTTTTTAGGAGTATTTCCTGAATAAAATGTGTATTTTATTCTTTCAAAAGTTTTTTTTTAAGTATAAGCTGACCTGTAAGAGTATTTTCTAATCCTCTAAATTTTATTTTCAAGTTTTTTCCATTGCATTTCCTGTTAATCTTACCTTTATGCATTCTGAATTTAGTCTTTGAATATTTTCACATCTTTGGCATATTTGTGTATTGAGCATTTATTTTTTACTGCGTACAAAATATTCCAAAATAAACGAGGTAAGCAAGTAAACACCAACCAACAAAACAAACACATAACCAAACACAAGACTGTATCCATGCAGAGAATCGATGATATTGGCTTTGTTTTGTTTAATTTGTTATAGGATTTGTGACTTTGGTCATATTATTTCACCCAGGTCTGGCTAAGGGCTGTTTGTTTGAAGAGTAGCAATACTGTCTTAACTTAGCACTGGTGGAAAATTAACTTTCCAACATTATGGAAACGCTTTATATCTTTCTTGTGCTAGTGTCAATTATTATTGGAATTCACTGCCATTATATAAGTGAAATACCCTTAACTTGTTAAGCACGATGTAAAACAATCAATCAATAAATCTATCAATTTTACCTAGTATAGACAAAAAGTTAATTATATATCCATTATATATATTTTACATTTCATGGAATCCATTAAGTTGAAAAGCAGGGGCTTAGGCAGACACCTTCCCACCCGTCCAAGTGGACACCCTGAAGTGAACAATTGCCTCATTTGGACACCCTGTTTTAAGAAATTTTAACATACTGGAGATAGGAAAACTGTCAAATTGGACACCCAGTGATTTGAAAAGTGAAGCAAAATGACCCTTTTGGACACCATATTTTTTATTTCTGGCTAAGCCCCTGTTGAAAAGTTACAAACAGTATGTTGCACAAGAATACTTTAATGGTTAACAGTTTTTGTTTCTTCAATTATCCAGAAATGTTTAGATCTGTGCTGCTAGAAATACTTTTAAATTTATAACTAAATTCTCATAAATGAATTATTTCTCTGAACTTAAATAATCCCAAGAAAAGGATATTTTCACTAATTTTAATTTTTTTAATTTTAATTTAAAAATTTTAACAAGTTCACAAACCGAAAATCGCTTTCATTATCACTTTAAAAACAAATATTCTGTACCTGTCAAAAGTCATTTCCTGCTCTATCCACAAGTTCTGATCTAAATACAAAGGAAACGTCCTTTGGTTGAATTAATTGGGATTTAACACCACGATCAGGGGATTTTCTTTTTATGATGACATACTTGAAAACAGTCTCTGGAATGAGATAGAAACGTAGTATCCAACAAATTAGGAAGTTGTCACCCATACTAAGTCTTTCTATGTGTTATTATGGCAGTGTGGTTAAAAAAATGTAAAAAATAGCACGCCTAGGTCTTCCATATCTCCTGTGCATAGAGTTATAACATTAAGATCTGGCATTATTCAACTAATAATGTCAGGCATTGTCAGTCTTATCATTGTCGTTAAACAGCATAGTTGTGAAGCAGAAGTTTTGTGATTGGCCCTCTTGATCAACCAATCAATGATGAATGTGTCTTAATATAAGATATATAACAGACATATAAACAAACAGGTACTTCAATACCAAAGCCAATTTGTCATTTAATTCACTTATATAACATCTACTGACTTGTAAAGTTAATCGAGAAGTTCATGTGATTTATAAACAATTTCAGGTAAAAATTTTTAATACCCCAAAAAATAAAAATTAAACATTTCCACCATTGACGTCTAAGATTCAAAGGCTATAAACAATAAAAACAAAAATTTACAGTATATTGCATAAATTAATATTTTGTGCTTATTAATAGTCAGGATTAGTACAGTATTAGTATACTACTAATCCCAGTTAATACATACTGTGTGATTAAGTCATGACAATCCTGCCCACAAAATAACACATGAAGTATCGTGATAGCATTGCAAATATACAACATAGTGCGGAGGTCTATCAGAACAGCTGAACGAGCTTGTTTTCTTGATTGATTGGGGAATAATGCATACTTAAGGTTATTTTACTCACAAGATGACTTGTCAAATCCATCTATGGGTTATTTAAGGTACCCACTCTGAACAACTCACAAAGACATAACAACCCAGGGAAGATCAACAATTTGTTGACTGAGGTTATTTTGTACCCTCAATAAGGGAAGCTTTTATTATTATTATTATATATAGCTTACACAATGTTCAAAGCTAGTTTACAAGCTGGCTCAAGAACAAGTCAATTGTTCACTCTGTGGCCAGTCTGTGGTCTCTCCAGGGGCTGTATTTATCCTTTGCAAATCAATAGATCACAAGGAAATGTCTTAAAAAGCCTAAATCAATTAGTCGGAAAGTTCAAAAATATAGCTTTTAATTCTTGGATTTAATATCAAAACCTGGTACTGTTTTAGATAGCTTTATTATTTACAAAACAGTGGATCACTAAGCAAATGTCATTAAAAACCTCAGTGAAACAGTCAGAAAGTTCACAAATGTAGCTTTTTATCTGACATTGGACTGAATCAATCTTTAGATTAAACAATGGTACAAAGCCACTTGATCAGGCTGGTTGTTGAGAATAAGTCAGAAATCTGCTCCATGCTCTCCGCTGGTTCTTTGTTATTTACAGAACAATGGATCACTAAGTTAACGTCTCAGGAAGGGCAAATCGCTTTACTGTGTAATCTGTATTATAAAGCAGAGAGAGAGAGATATTGATTGTGTCAGAGTAGGCCTAGAGACTTACTGGAATATCCCATAAGCCTGTTACCAGATGCGCCATGTGACTCAACGTGTACTACAAGACTAGTAAGCTACAAATACAGTCGGTTGAGGAACAGTTGGTTGTCTTTATAAATACAACAACCACATAGAATTGCCAGTGTTTTCTTGTTAAGCAAGGAGTATACTAAGCTTCTTAAATTTGGATTCTAACTTCTAAAGAAAGGAAGTAACAATAAGAAAATATATGTAAGTTTACCTCAGTTTTTGTTTCACCTTCTACTGATGATTTGTTCCATGTGCTTTCTATGTGAAAACTCCTATTATTATTCCATATTGTGGGGAGTGTATTACTTTCAGGATTGCTTATACATGGATCACATATTCTACCAAAGGTAAGAAATAACATAATAAATTCCTGAATTGCAATAATACTTTTTTCACCTGTAAATACTGCTGAATTGCGTTAGCTCACTCAATTGAGGTGTTTGAACGAATACCTTAAAATACAGATTATTGTTTTCTGATTTATTTTGCATAAATGTTTATACTAAGATCAAAACTATAAAGTAAGTTTACAAAAACAATTCTTCCCTAAGCCCATCCTCAGTTACTGATATAGCTAGCAGGGTTAATTTCTTAATATTTTTATAGCAGCGAAAGGAAAAGGTTCTCACCTGGCTAGTAGGACAAGCGATTTAACCAACTGAGCTACATAAGATCACAATATAATGACTGCAAATCTTTCTCTCATGGTTATATATTTGCAGGATATTTCTGGTTAAAATTAAGATTGACTTTTAAATGGTTTAACATTGTGATAATTTGCGTAAATGAGAAAATTGTAAAAATGTCAAACAAATTATAATATAATGTTTTTAACTTCAACCCTAAACCAGTGAATGGACTGTGGTTTACATAAAAAAAAACACACTACAATGTAATAAGTTTTTTCTGACAGAGACAACATCTTGGACTACAAATATTGACTACAAATGAAGTTAAATTTTAAACAAAATTAAGAATTTTTACGAAAACAATGTTTCATGTGGTTAGTTTATGGTAATAGTACTATTTTCTAGACCTATTGAGCTAGTACAATGTGGTATAGACTCAACAGCTGTGTCTGTGCTTATAAATACTACCTCACTGGGTTCACTCCATGGCCGGCTAACAGTTAGAACTAAAATACCAGTTGGCTGATCCACAACCATACCAGTAAGTTATGATAATAAGACTACATCTTTAGAAAGTATGGCACACTTTGATTGATTGATTGATTGATTGATTGTTTGATTGATTGGTTCAAAGTATACAAGCTGGTTGTGTTTGATTGAGCTTATCTATCAAACTAACTGGCAACAAAGAGATAGCAGGACAACTGAGACAAAAACATAAAATGATCAACATTCTGTTGCCCTTAAGCTCCACAACTACCTGGGCAACAGGAAGATCCCACCCAATTGCACTCATTAAAAATAGATAAATGGTATGTGGTTTGTATAAAAAGAAACAACAACAACCCTTTAGCACAAAACTTGATTACAAACAGTTTTTTTGTTAACTCCAAGATTGATCTGGATTTGGGGGATTAGGAATAATCCTATAGATTAACCTATGTATGACAAAAAAGGTTAGAGGGAATGTAATAAATATAAGCTTACAAATAGACTTACACATATGAGCTGAACTCACACACATATACAGTAAGTTTACATTTCATTTTCTCTGAATTTCAGTCAGAGTGAGAAAAAAATATGATACAAAACACAACTAAAATGAAATTGACTGATTGCCTGTTTGGTACCTAGCATTGCACTCAATGATATGAATTTGATTTGTTTGATTGCATTTAATGCTGTACTTCAGGTTATTTCACTCACATGACGGCATGACAGCCCAATATGTGAAGGATACCACCCTTGACGCCTTTGGCAACAAAAAGACAGTAATGGACAAATACAGGACACTCACAGGACAACACAAACAGATCGGCTCCCTGTTGCTCTTTAGCTCCCTCCAGCCACTCAGATTGGAAGTCAATGATATTTGACTCAAATGCACCCCTGGAAAAAAATTCCTTGTGATCACCAATTTTCAGTTGAAAAAATTCCTCAACAGCGAATATGGTTTGAAAAAAATCTTAAACATCATTTAATACAGGTTTATCTTTTAAGCAATAAATTCAACTTTTTGGGGTTTGACATTGATACTGAAGTGGGTTTTATAAAAAAAATAATAATGAAAGAGATTTTTAAAAAAAAAATTATTATTTTTTTTTTAAATTTCTCACCAAATGTTGGATTTCACGCAACCATGGGTCCCATGATTTTCCAAGGGTGCTCATATGGTAGCCAATACCTCAACAGCCACACACTTAAAAAGAGAAGCAAATTGACCATTTTGAACACCATACTTTTATTTCTGTATAAACCCCTGATCCAATGTTGTGCCAGTAAAGTGAAAGTACAATCCACTTTGAAGTACAAAGCATTATCTTACAATCATTGTTTTTCCTGATACAGTTAAAATCACAGAGAGACATTGATAGAGTGAACTTGGCATCAGAAAGTAGTAATACGCCAATTCACTGTCCTCGTCTGGAACTATTTTCCCAACAGAAAAGACATTCAATTATATATAATAGATAAGATTAATAGAACTTGAGCTTACAAATTTGACAAGTGTGGAGAGTTTTATATGTGTGAAATATGTGTTTTCTTAGGTAATAGATCAAAGAAAACAACCTACAATGTGCCTTTACCCCAGCTACATATTTGTTCTATTCATATCTTGGAATTTAATATTTTTTTTACTGTATAACGCTAACAAGTTTGGTTTGTACACAACATCCTTCAGCACACCAATTTGATAACTGAAAAGCATTTAAACTCTACAGTATGATAATTTGTACTAAAACTGCATGGTTTCTGTGCTACAGCTTTTACAAATACAAGTACAGTTTTCTCTCTGGTATTATTGCATGATTGATTGATTGATTGATTGGTGTGTTACTCCGTGCTCAAGGGTATTTGATTATATGATGGCCGTGTATCCAACAGTTATGTCAATACTACCATAACCATAAAATATGAAGGTTTTTGATGTTGCAAAATGAATGTTCCTCCAGTGCTAATGAAAGCAGTATGTATATACTACCCTAAGCCAGATACACATCACCACTCCACATCCCTGTACCAGTGTCAACAATTTTGAAAAATTAAAAAAAAAACATGTATTTAATACTGTGTATAATTGAACCCAGTGGCTTCCTGATTTACAACTGCTGTGAGAAATCTACGGCAATCCTGATTGGCTGGTTGTAACTAATGAACACTCTTCACTAATGTAGGAACTGTTTGTTATGACATATTATATAGAATTGAATGATATTTAACAACAATTTCAATTATATTAATACATGTTTTGGGAA
>JAVFBW010123438.1:0-14597 GCA_034783835.1 Mopalia ciliata
TTTTAGACCTAAACTTATTATTTTTAATGAATATTTTCAAAGACAAACAACTGTAACTCACTTGCAATTGATTAAGCGTACGTCGTGTTGTGACAAAACGGTGTCAGCCACAAGTAAACAGCCACAGAAGTTACCATTTGGTTTTGCGAACGCTGACGTCTCTTCCGTATTTTAAATTAAATAATTAACGGTTATGCTTAATAACTTGCAAGTGAGTTACAGTTGTTTGTCTTTGAAAATATTTATTAAAAGTAATGAGCTTAGGTCTAAAATCGTTGGTCTTTCCCTTTACTTTTTATCATTGTGAGTCCAACGGTTCCACCAAGACCTTAATATAGGCACTTCTTGCTTGCAAATCTCTTTCTTGTATCAGGAAATATTTATTGTTTAAACCAATGGTTAATAAATCAAAATTCTTATTACAAACCGTTATGGTGGAGGCTATACTATAATTTTCCCATGATCATATATTCAATTCGCAAAAACTTTAATTGCCTACTGATCAAATATTCACATGTAAAGGTTGTGCTTGATATTATACATATTGGAATTAATGCAGTGGATACCTTGTGGACTATAGAGAAAAATATATATTATATTTATATAAACAGAACTACAGATTTACAACCATACACATTTGTAACAGTCTTGGATTTAGCCTCAGTGTATAGAAGGAAATAATCAGAAGGGATGTATTTAGGAAAAAATTCGGGGACATTTTTAAAATATTCAGTCCACAAAATCCATTTCTTGATGTCTTTGTTCTCAGATTCTAATTAAGACCAGCTCTAAACAGTTTGTCGCCATTATGCTGTCGGAGGCAAAACCTTATTCCGAACGACTGCGATTGGTTAGTCTAGAATGATAAATTACATACGTACGTTATATGAAACTTGGATTAAAAGTTAGGTATCTAAACTATATGTTGGTCAAAAAAAGGAAATCGAAATTCTAATTAGAAAGAGTTCAATTAGAGCCTATACTTTAGTTTTCTTATGATCATATATTCAAGTCGCAAAACTTTAATTGCCCTTTTCTGGCACTTCTGTTTTAAGCAGACTACATTATGTCATCAAGTATACGGTGCCTCATTTTTTTTTAGAATTCGTCCTTCATTTTATTAATGTTTTCTGAAAGTTTTATCTTTTATAAGACTTTCCTCTGTGGGATTGACAAAAAAATTCCCCTGGGATCGTTCTATTCAAATTATTTTAAAAATGAGTGAAACAGTTCTACTCTGTCAACTAATTTTAATATGAGCCATATCGTTATTACACTTAGAAAAATAAAAACATGAAAAATTCCTTCCATTCTTTTCTGTTGGCATTTACTACTTTTGCGATATTTTTATTTATATTTTTCACCATTCACATATTAGTTATCCTGAGTATACACCTTTTCCAAAAATATATATATTTATATTGTACAGATTTATATTCTACTGCATAAGAGACTAAATACAACGGGTGTTCTGAAAATCGACCACTGAGGGGTACAGGCAGACCTAAACGCATTGTCATTTTAGAGATGAGCAGGCTGATATAGTTTCTCTCCTAATATTAAAAACGTGAGAATCATAAGCTTGTCCTTGGGAGAGACATGATCAAACGGAAATTCTGATATCGGATTTTAAATGAAAGTATGGCTTTGATTGATTGAGAATATCTCACCAATCATAATTTAATATCAGCCGTATAAATATTCCATAAGGGCAGAGTATACACTAAACAGTGCACGTATTATTATGTCCCCTCTAGTAAGGGGGTGGGGGGGTACTAGAGGGGGGCATATAGGTTTTACTTTTTATGTCCGTATGTCGGAAAGTTTTCCGGGCTGTATGTTGGTTAATCTTTCACTAAAGCTTTTGAAATTTGCATAGTGCATTCTTCTATGTAAAGAGATGTGCAACAGAGAAAAAAAGACGGAATTATGCAAACTTCCCCATAAATTATGCAAATTAGCTCCATATGTCCGGTAAACATGGTTTGTTCAGACTGAACACACATTGAAGTGACCCCTCATTAGGCTAATTTTTGGTGAACGGCATGTAGTTATGTGTGTCTTGGGTGAACTGTGGGGTGGGGGCATATTGTTTAGCAATCTCTGATTGCTTTTTTCTTGTTTATAATCACTGCCTTTTTTATGGTATTAGCTTGAAAACCGTGTTTATATCTGCACTGAAACTTTACCTCTCAATAAACCCAAAAGTTTTATAATATATATATAAAAACCTTGCTAAACAGACCCCCTCGCTCGATTCGAACAGTCGGCTTTCCTGCACAGATTACATGGTAGGTTGGAAATATGCTTATTTGAATGTTTGTATTGATGGTGTGTAAACCTGCACGGTACAGAAAAGTGCTTCATTCAAATAACTTGCCATCACTTAAACTGTCACAGTCTTACGTAAATGATTAAAGGTATAGTTGGCTTGATCAAAAACCAAGGCGCCTGCGGCTTAGTGGTTGACGTTTGCGCTTAAATATCCTATTTCGATGTACCGTTCATGAGATCCAGTCTGACCTTCAGATATATGCATGAGTCCCACGATATGGCTACGGCAATCCGGGTGTCCACCGTAATTAGGCAAGGAAAGGTGTGAAATGGACCGTTGTCATTTCACAAATATCGTTAAGTATGACGTAAACCCAAATCAAACAAAGATAAACCAAGGCCATGTTTTGGAAGCGATAGTCTATATATTACCGTAAATTATGTGGTTGTCGTGAGAGAAATTACAACTGTATAATTACACCCGGACTTTTTTCTGATGTCGTACACCTGCAGATCAGTAAAATTCTGTTCGTTCTTTTCTTGTTTATTTACTAACAAATTAAATTATTCCTAAATAATTCCATGCATTGTAGTATGCATTTTAAGCAGCTGGATTCTTCTCCAACTGTAGTCTCGCTTAACCAGGCTTCTCGCGAGAACTTCGATCACGGCTAAATAGTCTGGTAACAGAGCCTACTAAACGTTGCAAAAAGAAAATGGCCGTCATATTGTCCTGGTATCGTACAGTTGATTTTCTGATAGTTTAGTTTTTAAATATATTTTAAAGCATTCAATCTAACCTAAAACCTCAAATGCATTTATTCGTAACTAAATACAAAGGTTTTAAGTTCAATGTAATGTTTGAAATATATTTTTAAATTAGTCTATCAGAAAACCAACTGTACGATACCAGGACAATGTGACGGCCATTTTCTTTTTGCAACGTTTAGTATGCTCTGTTACCAGACTATCTAGCCGTGATCAAAGTTCTCGCGAGAAGTCTGGTTAAGCGAGACTACTCCAACTGTAGCACACATGCAGTATAGCTCCGTCACGTGAACTTTATGGCACGGTTTATCTCAAAGTGCGTTGAAAAGGTAGCTGGTACTTGATGGTAACGAAATAGTATGGAACATAGTAGCTTACTAAAAAAAAGGAACTATGGGACTTTTGAAATCAAACAAATAATATAAACCTTAGCTTCAAGTGTTCTATGGTGGATACTATCAAAAATCACCATGCAAATAGTGAAAGGAAGGGGGTATTGATGTTTAAATCAGCGATGAAGTTTTTCATATTTTATAAGGCATTACAATGTAAACAATATTTTTTAAACTACAAAACTGTTCACTTGGAAAATAAGCCAACTGTTTGACAATACTCCGCTGAATTGTCTTTCTGGGCACTCACCATTAGTGATTTCTGACGAAAATACACAACAGCGCCCTGTCACGTGGTATTCACAGCGGGTCACGCAATCGTTTCAAAACCTCACCACGACTCCCTCGCGGCATACCAATAAATCGAGTGCTAACGCTGAATGTTATAAGCATTAGGGCGATGCATTACCGGCCGCTGGCTGAAAAAAATGTTGTCCTGTCATAGAAAAATATTGTGCATTGTCCTTTATGTTTTTATGGAGTACTGCTTCCGTAGGCGTTAAAAAACGATTGCTTTTAACCGTTTATACATTCTCTTACAATGTTCTTTGTCACGCTCAAATAAAATAAACGAGAACAGACAATCGTACTTTTAGAGACATGGCCGTGTTTCGCTGATAATAAGATTAGGCTGTAACGGTTCGAGGTGTTGAATTTTAATTCCCACAGATAGTTGTGGACAAAGAACAACTAGCATAGACAACATAAAAAGTGGAAAAGATTGTCAAAATACGTCACTGGCAATTAAGATAATAAATCAATTTAGCCTATGAATGACAAAGATGAATTTATCATTACAATTATACTTTCTATTCTGCGAATGATTTTTCTGTGTGTTTGAGAAAGTGAATATTAACAGTGTTTTCCTTATTTTGGGATAACACCTTGGACGCTTGAACCTATTCTACTGCAAAAAATGTTCCGGTACAGAAATCGAGCCCATCACCCTTAGAGTAAAGCACCAAATCACCAAGCAATAAGAGGCTGGGTGGTCTACGTGGCCGATATTTACTCCTAGATATTCAGTGCCGGACTCTGAAGGTCGTGGGTTCGATTCATTTAAGTTTTTTAAACTATAAGTTGTTTAAACAACGAAAGTGCCATCCCAAAGGTACTAAAGTACTGTTATTACATTCTTGTTTATATCACTTACTTCCCTTAAATTTGTAAAAGAATTTTTTTCAAGTAGCAGCTTTTAGTCTACGTTCTCTTTTCGTTTCGATTTTATAGAAAAAAAATATATATATATAGTTTGTAGATATAGTTTATCTACACCCTGAGATGATTCGTCGGTTGTATCCATAGACATACTTGTGCTTGTGCTTATACTTGTTATCTTCTTTTGGGATTATTTTTCAGAATTGAAAATAAGCCAATTCAAGTCGACAAAGGGACAACCAGAGATGTCAGGATAAGTCACTTTTGGAGAAACTGAAAAACAAAGATTCAAGACTTTGGAGGACTGTTTATGAACTGTCACATGGGTTTCTCTTCCAGGAAGAATGATCATTGGCCCTTCAAATCAAGCATGTAGCGTTTGCCAAGCCTCTGTGTTGTTCAATTTAAGAGCATTTCCATTATTTCATAATCTTGCATAATTGTCATAGCATTTCAGGCGATTACATTTGCACCAAGGACCATGCGTTGTGTGGTTGGATAGCTGAATGCAATAGCTTGTCATTCACGCCCGAACAACTGTCTTCTTTATCCGCCATTCTCCACTAGAAACTGTATCACATGACCCAAGCTTACCATTTGATTGGACGAGAGGGGGATAACCATTAGTAAAGTACTGACAACTCTGGTTTTTCCATTGCACAGCTATACTTTATACCATAAAAATATGTAACACCCTGTTTTTTCGGTAAAGTAATATTATAAGAGGAAACCTTATGTTGGCAACTATTGGTTGGTGCAATAACCCTGAAACTGATAAAAAGTGACATCTCTGGTTTTGCCCTTGTGACCTTCAATTGCATTCACAATATAAGCTATTAAATTATTGATATAAAATATTAATTGAAAAACATGTGCAACTATCGGTAAACTAATGTGGGATAAAAGATTGACAACGAATATTATTGGCTGTAACACGTTGAACATATAGCTATTTGTTAAGCTTGATGTATGTGTGCCCACGTAAGCATACCGCAAGAGTAAACCATTATCCAATGAACAAATAATTTTATATAATGCACTATAGCAAACACATTCTAAGTTATCCTGCATTCAACATTTAAAACAGCATCCACTTATGTTTCTGTCCCATGCTGTAACATTTCTGGGTAAAAAGAAACAATTTACCATTTGCTGAAAAACAAACAAGAGTGCGAAACAATTTGAAGCCTTTTATTACGGAACCATAACATGCAATTATCCAGCGAGATAAAGTAGTTCCGTCATTTAGTGAAGGACAAAAATCAAAAGAAATAAAAGCCTGTATGTAAGTAAGTTAAGTCTTTCGTTCATATCGCTTTAATTATCCGTGGAGAATAAATGTTTTATTTTATAAAGAAATGCCTACTTAGGAAAAAGAAGGACGGAGGTAGAAAGCATTTGTGGTAGAAACCTAGATTATAAAGTACTTTTTTATACTCTGTCCACTGATCGTTTAGACGACATAGATATGAAATTCAAATACGTAAGATATTTATTCGAAGTAGCCTTCTTGCTAGTAGGCTTGGTATGTGTACGTCTATTTTAAATGTTGAAGATCGCCGGCCTGATTAGCCAGATCTGTTAAAAGATGACTCGTGAATTTCGCAAAATTCATAAGTATCTGGACAATTTTGGATGAAATTAGTAAATAAAAGAAGGTAAGAAAATCTAAATCGAGCCTTAAAATACATTTTGGCTTAGATTTCTACGCATTATTTATGTCAAAAAGGCTTATGACTGGTAAATAAAGTGACAACATCCAACGCAATAAGGATTCAGCTGTATCGACAATGTAGTATAGACAATACTGAAGGATACTTCATATTCTAGTCACCCTTCGGTCATCTCAATACCGACGGATTTAACTAGGCTACGAGTTACATATTGCATCAGGTTCACTGTGTTAATGCATTACTACCTCCATTCAACCCAAGTTTAATGTTTGGGATGAACAGTATACCGAGTTAATCTATGAAATTATAAGTTGTCAAATTAACTTTGTTGGCTCTATATTAAACGCAGCCAATACATGCTTTAGTTATATCCCCTGATAAAATCATGCCAGTTTCGCAAGGAATGGCATAACATAGTTTACTTTAAACATCCAATTAAATTCTTATATTACTTGTTTTTAGAATAAATCTGCACATATACATTGATTGGTTACTTACAAAGTTTTTAAATGATTGGGGCCTCAAATACGACAAACATTATGACATGACCTAATTTACCCAGTTCGCAGTAATCCTGTTTTGCCAGTCCTCGAGACAACAAGCTACTTAAGTCAGCGGATAAGATCAAAAAGGTTTATATTATTAGCCGCTGATCTGTGAAAGTAATCATGGGTTGTCATTTTTGAACTTTTATCTCTCAGCCTTTTTAATTATTGCGATTTTTTTTAGCACTTCAAGACAACTAAACACTCCGCTTCCCATTTTCATGAAATAAAGTGCATCCTAAGTGGAAATTTGAGTATGTGACAAAATGTGAAACCCATTACGTCAAAAATAAACCCTTTATCTTGATTGTATATTGTTGTCTCAGCAAATACATTTAAGTTTTATTAGGTTTTCAATTTGCGTTGCTTGAACACAATACCACAATCATTCTTATTTAGGGGTTTCACCATCACGTGACGCATTTCAGTTTGTCGCTTTAATGCACCAGGCATCCATGTAAATATAACCTATTCACCAAACAAACACACGGAAATACAAACAATTACGCTTTCTAAAAGATGGAGGCGTTCCTATTATAGTCGTTTTCACTTTTATTGCGAATGTCAGAATGTTTCCGGGTGGCTTTTTAAAAACCGATTTGGCAATTGGACGTCATCTATTCTCCGTGAGTGTACCTGATTTAAAAAAAAATATGTCAGATTGTCACACGCGTGGTCATCCGAAAGTTTTAGGTAGGTGCTCAGATTAACGCGATTTTAAGCAGCATTTAAAATTGTTAATTAATTTAAACAAAACTTTTTAAAAGTTCATTTTGTAGTTTGAGGGAGACCAGAAATCATTTAGGGTCTCAAATCCGAGGTCTACGAGAATTTGGCGTCAAGCTATATATACCCACAAAAAATCTGTACATCTGCTCACGTTTTAAGGCTTGAAGTGTCCTGGTTAATTCATCTCAATTTTCGGCCCTTCATATGGGATAACCTTAATATTGTTACTTACAAAGTTTTTAAATGATTGGGGCCTCAAATACGACAAACATTATGACATGACCTAATTTACCCAGTTCGCAGTAATCCTGTTTTGCCAGTCCTCGAGACAACATATTTGCTAGCCAGGAGTTTTATTCCGAGCTACTCCGCACTGGGTTCCTTGGCAGATCGAGCGCATCAAAATCACTGAGAATGTTTGACATATAACCATTCCTAGATACCTGATCTCAGTATAGTTACAAAGTCTGACAAATTTTAAACGCTTTAGTATGATATTCATTTTATGTTATCAGCTCTTTAATTCAAACCTTGGTCACTTTATCCGCTAGGCGGCGTAGATGTAATTCAGGTGATATACGCTCTATGCGCCATAGGTTGTAATGTAGATTACCTTGGATTAAAGCTCCTGCTTAGAGAAGATGGGAGAGGAATTAACACACAGCTGTTAACTTTTGCATTCGGTAAAAAAACAATCAAAATATCTCCTTTAAGGTGACCGGAAACCTTCAATAATTAAAGGTATAGTTAACTTTTAAAAAACAAAGCATTAAATAAAGCGTGAAATTTGCTATCAAATAATGCTAATTTGGAATTTTGGGATTTGTTTTACAATTATAATTCACTATTCAAGGGAGTCAGTTACAACGTAAAAATTCGGTGGAGTCAGATTAGTGTTTACGCCACATTCAGCCCTATATCAGCTACGCTGTGGCGTGAACATATTACAAAGTTTTTTAAATAAAGAATTTAAACTGCACCCTTAGCATCCAAAAAGGAAACAAATCAATTTGTTTTGTTATTTATTTACAATTATTCATAAATATCAATGCTTTTGGTTTTGCCGAGCCACAAGCACTATGTGTTCTGTTGGCTTTTAATCGAGGGTGTTTGCCATTGTGAAGTCTTCCGGAAGGGGGGGGGGGTAGAGGGAGAAGACCCGATGTCATCAGGCCTATCCTGATAACGCTGCTTACAGCTGTGTTTTTGATCCAGCATTCGACGATTGGTTTCATCGCAGTTCTATGCAAATTGCTTCATTTGGGCTGCTCGTTAGACCACATATAGTGAATGCTGGGATTGCCTTGAAAAACATTGCGCCTGTTTTATGTCCATTCACTGCGCCTTGTAAGACTCTGGCTTCTTTTTGATCTTCGAGATGAAAAGTAGTCAGAAACATGTCCGCTTCTTTTTCTGCATAGATTTGGTGAGATAAGAAATGGTTATGAGAACCACTCAATTGTATACACGGATGGATCGAAGACTGAGGAAAGGGTAGCAGCTGTAGCAATTTGGTTGCAGTACGTTGCCTCTCTTTGTCTGCCTTTAGCTTCGTTCATCTTTACTGCTGAAGCTAAGGTTTTTTCACTGGCTCTCAGAAAGTCGTTATCTGCAGCAGAAGTTCTGTTCTGCGGGATACCCAATCATTTGGGTATTCCTGGACACACAGTTGTAGACTGGGACGCAAACACAGCCCTAAACAAGCCCATTCCTCATTCTAAAATATTTTATAGAGATCTCAAGCCCAACATTTCTAAATACAGTTTAAATCTTTGGCATGGTGTATGGGACCTGGAAATAAACCTCATGGCATACATCCTGAAATCGGTGAAAATCTTTAATCCCATGGAATGTTGGTCTCATTGTAGTTGGAGCAATTAATAGCGTTGTTGAAGTCATCTTGGCCTTCTTCAATGCACTGAAAGCACACCAAATCGACTCTACATTAGGCCTTACCGTGTCCGAACAGCACTGTCTTAATACTTAGGGATACTAAGTCATTCAAGCAATTCCAAGGCACATTTTTAAATGACCCTCATGGCAGTTAAAATTATTTTATTTGAAATCCTGCCCTAAGATATATTCTAAGGTATTAATATGGCCCTTGTTTCAAAATGAACAAAAATGTCTTTATCGCTTTTATTGAATTAAAGGCCAATATTCAAACTTTATGATGGTGAAAAATTCATTGCAAATTCTAAATTTGAGCCAATAATTTAATTTTTCTCTTGAACATAAGCAAAGCAATTATTTTTCTACAGATGAAAAATTTCACAACGTAAGGTTGAGTATATGGTTTTAACTATTGGAGTTTTCTCAAGGGGGACCGCCATTGCATTGAACATGGCACTACACACTTACAATGAATCACAATTAAATCTATCTTCCGAAACGTTCACGAAAGTAAAGTATCGTCTTTATAGTAGTTGGCAGATGTTAACACCAAAAAATAAACAAAGAAGATAGTATAAAATGCTGCATCTAATTCATTACATTTGATTCTCAGCAGTGAATGAATTCAGTCGCTTTAATTGCTTATTGCGTAGGCAGATGTTGCATAACTGACTTAGGTTTCTATCATGTGTGCATGATTTCGTCATTATTAAAGTTTTGATCCATTCTTTGTCAAGATATTATATACGTCACGATACACAAGACAGAAAAGCGTCGTCTTGGACATGAGTTTCATATTACCAGCATAGGGATTAACTCCGATATTGACATTTGTGGAAGACTCCAATTAACAAGTAATATTCATCCTTTACGCAACGTGAACAAATACCCAATTAGTGTATACATACATCTCGCCCACTCTCTCACAAAAGAGAGCAAGGGAATGGGATATATTTTGACAGTTATGTCCAAGTGAAATTAGATTCACCGGAAATCTCCATCTTCTTCCTTTTGACAAAGGTTTCCAAAGCTCATTTATTACTTACTATGCCGACTTCTGAACTCGAAGTACTTGGTAAACTTAGATATAACCATAAATGACAGCTTGTCGTCTTTATTTATCTAGTAATTTTCTATAAGTATTGCATAAGTAATTTTGAAGATTGTCAAGTAAACTCGAAAGCAATTGTTGAACGTTCTAACCTATGCAATAGCAAATATTAATTTACGGTAATTTATTTGATTGTTTTGCTCTATACTTAATGATATTTAACTAAGTTGACGTCATGCTCATACAGTGGATAAAAGTGATTAGCCCTCAAAGTATCTCATGATACAGTGGATATTTGAATTAATTTGGAGTACTTATTTGTTTGTATTGTGCCATACTTAAATTTATTCAACCAATTTTAATTATATTAGGAATCGCTTTCAGATGCAAAGTTAACCGTCTTACGTCAAATAAAAACGGTTGTCGCAATGTTGAATTTAAATATTCAAACAAAAGGAACATTGCTTTTTTTATATGAGAAACAGTTCACTCCCCGTCACACTTATTTGACTGAAAAGTTTCAATGAATCATTTTAATATCGGAGGCTATTAATATTTCAGATAGACTATTTCAAAATAGATAATTGAATACCAGCATCTCCCTCCAGTTGGTCTGTCTAGTTAACGACATGGATACATGAGTAAATTGTGTAGGTCATTGCGACAGCATAGTGTTTTTCGTACATTAACACGGATATAACGATAGAAGTATGTCAAATCAAGGAAAATAAATGAAAAAGATAATCTTTTATTTATTTATAGACCTTTCCCTTTCTTGTGGTTTCAGAATAGGAGCGTTTCATTTTGTGACAATTAGCGTAAACTAAAATCTGCTTTAGGGCACTTGCACTAAGCAGGACATCGGATATTCATTATCTCTAGACACAAAATATCCCATTTGTTTATTATTTAGAAGGCTAAAACTTCCCTGCAATAGTTTGAAGAGAATATTAATAGATCCGACATGTCTATTAAATGATACATAAATCGGAAAGAAATCGCTGAGTAGTGCCACTCAAATGTCTCACGGTATCCACCAAGGGTGAAGGTCGTTTTACTTTGCACTAAGGTTATTTTCGGTGTTTCTTCAACATTTCCAAACCACCAAGGACAATCGGGCTTAATGCAAAGTTTTGATAGGCCCTAAATTCTTAATTAAGGAAAATATGACCAAAGATATCACCATGCACCCAGGACATCTCTATTGTAATATATCTCCTTCGTAGATAATAAACATAACAAATCAATGAATAATTTTTGTGTCTTTTAGATTCAGTGCCTAACTCTGAGGGTCGTGGGTTCGATTCCCGGACGGGTTTCAACCTGCAAAACTTTCTGTTCTAACTAAGAAATTGTTATCCCAAAATAACGAAAATACTGTTCATAACAAATCTCCTTCATTATATAGGCCATTTCTCTGTGGACACTTTGTCTCCTGGACTTTTGACCCTGTAATGGTCGTTATTTAACTTTTCAGATTGACTCATCGTTTCAAAAAGGCTACTAAACAACTGAATGTAAGCATTTTATCTACATAGTCGGTCTATAAACGACAGTAGGACTTTGTGAACTGTGTAACATCGCCCAAGCTTATTATCTTACATCTTTGAACCGACCCCCTCATGGTTCCAGTCTAGATATTTTCCATTTTTGTTTTAGAGAAAGTTTTTGATTTTGGACAGTGGTCCTACAGGAGGGATTTCCTGGAAATGGGCGAAGGAATGTCCTGATACACATACATTTTTTGTTTATTGTAGAGATAGAAGATTTAACTTGCCTTCACAGGGACTCCCAGTAGGTGGGTCCAGGGGCAGCACTAGCGGCACACTATCCTATTTCTCGCGCTTGTCTCCAGGTACATTCGAATAATCGGCTCTACTCTACTTAGACCTACAATTATCAGTGTTGATGCAATTCAAAATAAATCCCTTTTTATGAACATATAAATACTTGTTTGATATTACTTCTTTCAGAAGGACAAAGAACACAAATCTGTCCATTAAAGGAATTTTTAATCAAGTAAACACGTTTCAACGGAAAATCCATACAACACGACCGTCATCGCATTTTGTATATGAAACAGCACTGAATCCGGTGCACACACACTCCAAAACAAACAAGTTCATATTTGTATATATATAATAAGCTTTGTTGCAAGCTGGGAAATAAATTGAGAATATGTCACGGGCATTGTAACTTAAACGCTAATTGAATACCCCGTCACAGGTGGGTTGAATAATAACACTGCAATTTAATATCACTGACCAGCCGTTACTTTGTCTAGATTGGCTTCAATAGATACAGCTGATTAACCAGTTGACCGTCTCGTTCATCAACTTGAATAGTCTCTCCATATATGAGTCTTATATTTATTTAGAACATTCTATATCTTGTAAAGCGTCATGTGTCTATTATGTATTCATTGAATTGTATATTTTCTAAAGCAGCCAGATCAATGGTACCTCGATCTATGGGTCTTAGGTTTATTTACAGCATTATATACCTTCTAAAGCGTCAACCAAAAAGCTCTATTCAGTGGACTGTGTATCTTCTAAAAGAATAAAGCTTAATATTCTCTTGACTTTAGATCACAAACTTATTTAGAGCTTTACATATCTTATCGAGCATCAAGCTGAATGGTTTATTTTCAAGATTTATTAAGTGCATTGAATATCAAAAGCATCACGCCGATTGGTCTCTAGATATATACTTCTCTTGTTTATTTCGTCGTTTCTATATCTTCAAAAGCCTCTAGATACATGATTTATTTATATGTAGTTCTCCGTTTATAGGTTGGTTGATTAGTGTTTAACGCCACATTCAGCGGTATTTCAGCTACGCTGTGGCGTGAACATTGTAATTTTTTTTACCTAAAGTTGCATATTCAAAGACAAATTTCAATCAGATGGCACCCTAACATCCTAAGGAGAAACGAATCAATAAAAACAATTTCTTTGGGCGAAAGGGGGGGGGGGGGGATCAATAATTAATACAAAATAAAAATGTCGAGTTTTTCGTTTTGGTGAGCCACCAGCACATTGTGTTTTGTTGGCTTTTAACAGGTGTTTGCCATTGTGCCGCCCTCCAGAAGACAGCGGTCGAGGAGGCGGGATTGATTAGGCCGCCATCTTTTCCAATGCATCAGAGCGGTTTGCCAGAGCAACCGATTCGTGGGTCTTGCTGATTGGTGGTTTTGGAGATGGGTTTATTTTTTTTTTTGTAACAGTTTGCGTTGATGTAGCCGTTTGCGTCAAAGTAGCAGTGTTCATTTGTTTTGTGTACGCGTTAACAGCAGAAGGGCGTCCATCACAGTTTGCCATGTAAGGAAAGTCTGTGTCGCAACGGACACAGAAACTTTCTTCGTGACATAGGCGTAGAACTAGGATGACCCTTGAATATCAGAGACGGAGGCAAGGCGCCGCGCTTCGATATAAGTAACGCTTTTTTAGGAGTTGGTCACTTGGATTCACCTTTCCTTTTTAAAATGGCAGTTGGAGCATTAAATAGCATCGATGCATTCGAAGCCATGGTGGCCTTCTTCCGACCATCTAATTCTAAAGCATACCAAACCACCTGTACACTGGGTTTTACTGTGTCCGAACATCTGACACTTGAAGCACCTTGTTGGGTTGGGGACGTTGATGTGGTCTGGAACTGGAGTTCAATCAAACGTAACCTCGAATGATAGCTATACCTCAATCACAGAGCTCATCGCAGATCTCTTCTTTGGTAGATCAGAAAGATCTCTGTCCCCTCAGTGATGTTAACTGATCGATGTGACGGTCACAGGTAGACCCAAAATTTTCTTTAATTTAAGTAGGTTAACCGCTTGTTGCTGTATAATGCATTGCACAAGAATGTCCCCAGAGCGCATTTTGGTTACATTGTTAAGGACCCCAGTGGTACAAGTGTTTTGTCTGACGCCAAAGGCGATATTGTAACTACATATTTTTTGTACACTACTTATAACTTTTAGGCCAACCTTCTTTTTAGCCCACAGTCATTCTGACTGTGGGCTATTCTCATCACTCCCCGTGGTCCGTCCGTCCGTCCGTCCCATAACAATTCTTGTTATCACTATATCTCAGCAACTGCTGCTCCAATCATATTAATA
>JAVFBW010123449.1:0-14597 GCA_034783835.1 Mopalia ciliata
AATATGAAAGAAATCCAACTTCAGCCAAAACAAAAAATACATATCCTGTTTGCATGTGGTATACAAGTACACTCTGAAAACTAAAGTGTTACAAATTAAGTTTTATAGCTCTATGGTATACTATATGCAAACATACAGTAGGCATACGGCGGCTGATACCTGATATAGGGGACATGGAATTCTTATTTAGTATTTTATATTATTTATTTTTTTCAAATTTCTACCAGACCCGAAATAAGTTTTCACCCGCCCCGAAATTAATTTATACACGGCCCGAAATTGATGTCACTTGCCCGAAACTAATTTACACCCGCCCCGAAATTGATTTCTACATTATAGTTCCATAAACTTCACTGGCACGCCAAAATGTGAATGAAATAATACAACGTACGACGCTAAATCCCAACCACACGGTCTTGTCTTTATTTTTTACCACTGCAGTTGTGTCGAGGGTGGTTACATTCGCCCATTGGGCCCTCTAGGTAAGGTCATTTTGTTTGAAGAGTAGCAATACTTATTAAAAATTAATTTTCCAACATTATGGAAACACTTCACATCTTGACTGTGCTAGTGTCATTTATTGTTAACGTCAGCTGTACCTTGCGCTGTAATTGTGACTTTATAATCTGAGTAAAGTAAGAGAGCAAAACAAATAAGATAAAAAATGAATTTAAGGGCGGGTAGAAATTTCTTTAGGGGCGGGTAGAAATTGATTTTGGGTACGGCAGAAATAAATTTTGGGGCGTATAGAAATAAATTTTCTGGGAGGGTAGAAATTAATGGCGGGTTAGGTGGAAATAAATTTTGGGGCAAGCAGAAATAAAAAAAAAAAACTTTAAAAAATAAATACACAATACAAAGAAAGAAATTCATGTTCCCTATGGGCCGCCGTAAAACAGAATTATTTATGTTTAGTATTACATTCGATTTTGAACAAATTGATTTGGCTCAAACCATGAAGGTATAACAGATGCTTTACCTCCATGCTAAAATGAACTGCATATGTGTTCATGATTTATTTAGCTATGCCATTCGGTCTTAAATATAAGTTATATTTATAAAATGAAAACAAATGTCAAACGTATATTTGCTGCAAGGTGCTAAAACAACATCATTGATGATGAGCTAAAAATAGTCGTCATTGATTTATTTATTTTTACGCATAATTTTTTTCACATTGACACTGACTGCAAGTCGAGTAAATAACATATTTTAAGCTCCAGAAAAACTCCCATTGCCATTTATCTGGAGTTGTTTGATCTAATAGTAGTTAATAATCGTGCTGGCATCATTCACTATAGCACAATGTATATGACTAATTCAACCAGCGGAGGAATTAGCCCTATACGTTGGGCTCCTGTCATGATGTTTTACAGCATATTACATACTAAGAAGATTAAAACCAAATTTTATGTAATGATTATATTTTTTTCCTCGTTAAATAAGTTTGTTATTATTATAATTATTATGTATAACCATGGAGCTATAATGATGATAAATTTTCTATATGTCTAGATCCAGGTACCGTCATTATATAGTACTTGATAGACTTCTGATAGCACATGCTATATGTCCTAGTAGGCCTATAAGCAAAAACCATAACATCGAGTTGCATAATGATATATCTCAATACCACAATGACACAGCGATGTACTAGATTAATTAAAATTGATGAATCATTTGATAAACTGCGAGAGACAAGTTCCCATGTATATTTGTTCTTCTATTAAATTTATTTTTCGCTCCTACGTTCCGGGTTTAGGTTTGAATTTTACATGATTTGCATTTTTATTTTTAATGCGTATCATGGGTAAAATTATATCCGATGTGTCACTAAATCGTTTAGTAGTCAGTTGTTATGAATGAAATAAATGTTCTTTGCTGTCATATCGTCACAAAAATGTTTTTGATGAAAACAAATCATAGTGCAATAAATGGGGCCCCACATCGTCATATTTAAAATAGAGAATAAAAGTTTTAGAACAAATTTGGACTTTGATTCAAAATCCGTCTGAATCGTTGTTCATGAAAGTTGGACGGCCACGTGACCAGTTTCAACATGGTTGACAGCCGAATGTTTGTGACAGATGAAACAGGAGTCTGTTGACGCATTTTTATGAATACTATCAGCGTTTCTTCATTTTTATTTTCAACACGGGGGCCTAAACAGACATCAAGGTGGCATTTTCAAAGCAAGTCGTCATGTTCCTGACTCGTGCGTTGGAGAAAATCCTCGCCGACAAGGATATAAAGAAGGCTCACCATTCGCAGCTGAAAAAAGCTTGTGAGGTGGCAAGAGGTAAAATTCCTTTCATTTCATCCGTTTATACACCATATTCAGCTAAAACTGTGTATCATGAGTGCGATTCAGTAGTATATGCTTTGATATTTGATTGTCAGTGATTATCGTCTGAAGGCAAAGCGTCTATGGAAATAAACATGACACACCCTCTTCAGTTTCAGTTTTTACAACAACAACAGCATATGTCAACAGTTGACAAAATTATCCGATATAAATCTATACTATAAAACAGTTATAATTATTGGGAATAAGACGTTAAATACACGAACGTTTTTGTAATCATTGCTATTTTTAAAAAATTGACAAACACCAAAACTGTAATAATCCATTAATTATTTACACAGATTAACTGTTATTTGTCATACATGTTAAGATGGATGCAGAGTTCTGTATCTCTTATTAGTCTATCATACAATTTAGCCTTATTTAGAGATACAGAGCTGGGGTCAGTTGTTCAAAAGACAATTAGCCACTAACACCAGATTAAATCCCTAATACTGGGTTAGAGATAGGCCTTCAACGTGACGTGACGTTATCTAATAGCGGTTTAAATATAACAGCACTTCGAGCAACTGGCCCCTGGAGTGTGCATAACTGTGTAAGTTCAAGTTTTTTTCACATAGGAGCTATTTAAGTAAAGTTGAAATACTTTATAAGCATGTTAACATAGCAAAAGGATACAGAATGTATTTTAAGGTAAAATTAAACCTGTTGAAGACAGTAAGTTTACTTATTGAGAATTTGGCTCTATATCAAGATCCAATGTTCGCTTACTTAACTGAACCTTCTTGGATGTACCGTTAATGGAACCGAGTCCACCTGGCAACCATCAGGTATATGAGCGAGACACATGTTGAGGCTCCGGCAATCGCGGGAGAGGTTTTTACGAAGTTTCCTCTCTGTTTTCCACCGTAATAAGGCTAGATGCAGTGTGAAGTAAAAAATTTGTCGTCGTGTAAGTGAAATACCCTTGAGTATTATGTTAAAGCCAATCAAACAAAAATGCACAAACTAAGATAAGGTAAGGTAAATCTCTGAATACCTGATAACCTTTTCAAAATGACACAGAATCCTTCATAATGAAAGTTTAAAGTTGGTGTTGTTTTGACTTTCAGATGAGCTCAAAAAGGAGAATGGAGACAGGTTGGTATTAGTTTGTTCTCTTCTAATAATTAATCACATAGCTTCAACTAATTTGGTTTTTGCTGGAAAAAATGTCTTTATTTGATTCTCCACATTTGTAAGAAGCTGACAATTTAAAATACAATATTATTGAAATTGCTTCGAGCACTGGCGCTTTAAAATAAGGCTAGGGCTATGACATGCATTAAAACCAATAACCATTCATTGCAATGCTGTACCTAAATAAGGTAGTTTTTGCCTAGAAAGTCTAGGTGGAGCCCAGTTTTTTTTTTGTTTTCAAATCCTATTAGATTGTGTATTTTTGTAGATTTCATTAGTTTATGAATTTTTTTTATAAATTTTGAACAGTGGAGCGCAGACTTCTTCGACATTGCCGATGCCTCAATCACAAGCCTCCTTTGTCTCGGCTGATAAATATTTCTTACCGTTGGAGTTGGCGTGTCAGTCCAAATGTTCCAGAATTATTATCACAGCACTAGACTGTCTCGAGGTATGCTATATTTGTAACTTTGTATTACCCATACCATGTCAATTCAGTTTTTTATACAACATATAATGTTATGCAAATTGTTTGAAATTGTACATATTTAGGAATGGTTTCTCACCTAGGAGTAATAATGAATTTTTATTGTTAAAGTATAATTTTAGGTCCATTTTAAAAACCCACATCTACTGAGTTAGAGATGAGTAATGAATTTATGCGTTAGCACATTTATGTGAATAATTTAAGTACATGTATGAAATAATAGCTTCTGTGTTTATATACTATTCTTCTCTCTAAAGGAGTTTGTCCCAAACTTCAACAATTTCTGTCATCTGTGGAGTAAAATTAATTTTGCAACAGAACATTTATATAAAACACTTCACATTATTGTTGTGTTGCTGTTCCCTCTTCTGTGGTACCCGGACATCACATAAGTGAAATACCCTTAAACACAGCGTTAAACACTTATTAATTAATCCAAACTTTTATGTAATGCTTTTATTTAGCAGTGGAGGGATTATCATTGATATTAATTTTTTCAACATAATAAGCTCTTCACATTTTATGTTTGTGTTCGTTTTTTCTGTTGGAATATTACAACACCAACATATATAAGTGATTAACCCCATTTGCACAAAATTTATATAACCAGTCAATCAATAAATCAACTATATATATCTCAAAAGTTATATATAACTGTTATTTTAAGACAAAATATACATTTTTTAATTTTACACTGTCAGTCAAATTGTTGATGTTCTGGCTACATGTCTTATGATGTTCTGTGTTTGTTTTCACAGAAATTAATAGCATATGGCCACCTGGTGGGGAATACCCCTGACTCGACGACACCTGGTAAACGTCTGATTGATCGAATTGTGGAGACAATTTGTGGTTGTTTTGTGGGCCCTCAAACTGACGATGGAGTTCAGCTACAAATTATCAAGGTAAAGTTTCTAAACTCTTAATTAGTCCTTTTTAACAGTGTTGCCGAAGAGTAATGGTATTGGATTACCAGGACACTTCCTGGATTTTTCTTTTTGTCTTGTTAAACTGAAATATTTAGGCTGAGTTATAAAATCATTTTAGACATATATATAAAGTCAGTAAAGAAGAAAATTAAGTTTCCAACTTTATGACAACGCTTTACATCTTGATAGTGCTGGTGTAAATTTTATTGGAATACACCTCAGTCATGTAAGCATAAAACACCAATCAATCTGATATGTATTGATATTAAACAATTAAGCATAACATTTTAAATTAATTTTCAGGCCCTACTTACAGTTGTTGCATCGACAACGTGTGAGATCCATGAGGGGACGGTCCTACAAACTGTACGCACCTGTTATAATATCTACCTGGCCAGTAAAAACTTGGTTAATCAGACTACAGCCAAGGCGGGTCTTACACGCATGCTCAGTGTTATCTTCCAGAGAATGGAGGCGCAAGCTGTAAGTTTATACCATTTTAATTGCCTATTATATATTTTTCAGTTTGGTTTTTTTCTGGTTAGTTTATGTAGCGTTTATCTTCCAACAGTACCTCAACATGTATTAAGGCACGCAGCCGTGGTTTGGTGATTGGCGAGTGCGCTAACTAAATCTACTTTAGTGTACCATTCACAGGATCGAGGACCTCAGGTATATGAGTGACTCACACGATGTGGCTACGGCAATTGTGGCGGTGGTTTTTACAATTTCCACCGTAATTAGGCAAGAAACAGTGTGAAGTGGACAATCTGTGAAATACTCTTGAGTAATACGTTAAACCCCAATCAAACAAACAAATTGACATGTATAAATGTATGTTGTTTACTGTGTGGTAATCTGTCATCCACATACACAATGTTAAAGAATATGTAGGAGCCCACTTTAAGGCCCTTGGGTTGTGTGCTCTCCTCTAGAAAAAAAGAAACAAATACAATTACAACATACTGATTTGTTACAACATCATTCCCTGCTGTTGGCAGTTGGACAGGAGATTCCGGTTACCATTGAGTAAGCTCGTAATGAAAATAAAATACAACCTTTAGTATGCCATAAAACCCCAGTCAAACACACATGATAGGGTGTCATTTTCTATTGCTTTATATAGCACATGTATATAAATGGCAGTGAGTACAAGGTTGGGCTTACTAAAAACATCCAATTTAAGTTATCTCACTTTACAATATATGTTAATTGCTTTCACAAATTGTAACGTTTTGGTTTTGTGATCCTACTGCAGCTGAGAAATCAACACATTAAAAATCATGTGCATGATTTAGTTCATTGTATTTGTGTTAATTAGGCTAATGATATATTTATCAGCTCATTTTAAATTACACGTTCATTGTCATTAAATAATAATATGTTATTCAGTTTTTCCTAAATTTGCTTTATGTTAATAGGCCCAAGAAGTTCTGGACAGAGAGAGAAGTAGCAGTAAATCATCCCTGAAAACTAATGGTGACGGCGAGGAGAAAGCTGACCCAGAGAATACTGGAGCAGCAGGGGAGGGAGAAGCTCAGGTTAGATCAGATAATGTCCATTAGTAGTTTTAGGTGAATCAATAACAAAGACAGTTCTGGAGCTGATCTTGGGGTAGAAACAGACTTGACAAATGAAAATTTAAAGGTATGTCATTCTGTCATTGGACTTGGTAGCTCAGTCTCATGTTCTGTTACCCAATGCGGAGGGTTGGGAGGGAACTTCCTGTTGCCCTGGTGCTCCCTGAGCTCCCTAGTTTTCCTCACATTTTCCAGCGTAACAAAGACAAGAAGAAGCCGTTGTCATATAAGTGAAATACCCTTGAGTACGACGGTAAGGCCCAATCAAACAAACAAACAATCCGGATTAATTGAGTAAGGAATAGTGTTGAGTAGAGGGTTGGGCTTAAAATTTCATGTTTTTTTTTTCTTTCATTTCCAGGAAACTGACCAGAAAATTGATGCAGGTGAGGCAGGTAAGGTCATTTAAATCCTTGCACAGTCTTGTTAAATGTTTTGGCTTTAATGCTTTTTTTAGCGTATCTACCCTTACATATTCGCTGTATGAGTGGAGGGAGCTTCCTGTTGCCCTGGTTCTCTCAGAGCTAAGAGGAAGTATGAAGTCAATATCCTTGTTTTGTGTCCTGTGTTGGTCCTGTTTTTGTCTTTTCATTTGACACTGGTATTGAGGTGGTTCCCTTTGGGCTGGCATGTTGTCGTAAGAGTGAGATAACTTTTAAGTATGGCTTTAAACCTCAGTCGACCAGCTTCGTACAGGCCTGTACTGTAATATGTCTGAGCATAACCTCAAAGTGGTCCTCTTAAATGTTATTTTTTTGCTGTTTTTCTGCTGTTTTTCTGCTGTTTTTCAACAAAATTAATTCTAAAAAACAAATCAAATTCATTTTTAATAAAAGCTTCATCTAATGTTCTGATTCACAAATTCGCTCAAAATCTTACAATTTAACATTGAACGGTTTTGCCATACATATTACTGTCCGCCATAAATAAGTTTGGATAACCATATATACCCATATAGGTTATTTTGTCTAACACTCAGACTGATACACCTTTTTTTACCTTAATAGTGAATGGTGATGTAGAGCCAACGAAAGAAGAAAAAGAACTTACTCCAGCAGAAATAGCAGAAAGTGTTTTAGAGGAGTTATTGGATCAAGTCACTGGTAACTGTCATTTTTTTTTACAACTGCACACGGGCATTTTGAGCTTGTTTCTATTAACTCTAATCTCTTTCGATGTCGAAAGGCATATAGATTGTTTGCATTTCCTATGTCTTGTCTTTTTTTGTTACTAACATTTATATAATTATTCCCTTGATATTGTCATGTAAAGAAACAAATTAATGCTTTAATATGATCATTTCGATTTTTAATTTTACAAATTTGAAATAATTCTAAAGTTGAGTGTTTTATCTTCACTGTTTCTAAATGTTAACAATATGCTATATAATTATAAAAATTTGAATTTTATCTACTTAAAATATGCGCTAAATTCTTAAAAAAAAAAATGATTTCAAAATGTTTTCTGTTTTAATGAACAAGATGTGGACATAAGAACTAGGAACTTATCTAGGTGGTTTTAAGTTTTTAATTTATGGGTGTTGGAATGAAACTTCTGTACTTGGATGCTTTCTAAGGAATACAGCCCTCTGGCTAAGGGCAGTTTGTTTGATGACTAACAATGTTGCCTTTACTTAGCATTGGAAAAAAATGAACTTTCCAACATAATGGACACACTTCACATCTTGGTTGTGCTAGTGTCAATTATTGTTGGAATACACCATCGTCATATAAGTGAAATACCCTTAAGCACGGCATGAAATACCAATAAATCTATCAATGTAAGGAAAACAAAGTCGATTTGCAGAGCCATTTAAATATGGCTAGTGCAAACTTCGTGTTTCCTGTTCTTGATGCCAGTGATTTCTTGGCTTCCTTCACTCATTGGTTTCGTTATTAATTAAGACATAACCCTTAAGTACATGTATTAATATGGCAGGGATGGCTCTTACATGAATTTGAAACAAAACTTTTAATAATATAAAAGTTTTCTAAATTTGAAAATTTGTATTATAAAAAAAGTTTTTTAATTACTCGATTTGGTTTGATTAATCTTTTGTTTTAAATGTTTTGGTTTGGGTTGAGGGTATTTGTTTGACCTTACATTTTCCTATATTAATTTGATGTTGTGTGTGTGGTCTCTGAATGGGGACATTCTCTTCTTTAACCTCGCTTATCTCCCTTTAGCAAATGTTGGTGAGGCTGCCTGTACTGACTCACTACAGAAAGAGACAACAGAATCGGAAGTTGTTGTGCAAGCTGAGCCCACAGATCAACCTTCGAAGCAAACCTCTGGGAATTCAACTGAGGAGGCAGGATTAGGGGAACTGGGTGCACAAGGTGATGGAATCCCTACTCTCCGGGCAATTTTACCTTCCTCCAATCACAATCCTTCTTCTCTATCTGTCTCCATAACAACTATTGGTAGCCATGGTAACGAAATATCAGTAAAAAAAATCCTGTAGTAGACACACCCACTTTTGTTTATTTTCCCATATGACTGCATTGTTTTATGACATGTTTTGCCTGAATTTTATGCATGAGATTTTGTTGATAGATTGTTGTATAGAGTTTGAGTTGTTTAATTTTGACTTGCATCGTTATCATGCCTGTGAATAAGTTTTTGTGCATGAAGTGATTTACAGCATACTGTTAAGTAGTTTGTTGACTCTCACTATGGTCTGAATGAATATAAAAAACATTCTCATGAATTGTATTAACACCAAACTCAAGGGGGATTCACTCATACTTTTGACTGATGGAGATAGTGAAAAAGCCATAAGACGCAACAACCTCAATATCTCATTTGACGCTCTAGTAACTTTATAATGGAATCTGTCATGGTCCATAATGGGATCACAGTCATGTTTTATGGATTTAGCCACAAAAAAAACCCAGAACATTTTGGCACAGTTACGGCTGTCTGTGTTCAGAATAAAAATAGTGAGACATGTTGACACACTACAAAAATTGTTTTGAGAGGTAGTGCATTTGTTAATGTACTTCAAACATATTCAGTATTTACTTGCTTAAGTACTTATAGTATTTGGTTTTCATTTTCATTTTTTCGGAATATAGTTTATTATTTTTCACTTTTAATTTGCCTTATTCCGCACTTTATTAGTTTCTGACAGAATTTTAAATGTTAATTTTTATGGATAATCTCTTCGCATGAAAACATTTATTGTGTTAATTATGTGTAAGATCAGAGTTGACTTTTCGGAGGATGTTCCATTTCCTTAAGACTGATGATCAATCAGGAAGTTATTACCCTAATCAAGTTATTAGTGATACAATGTAATAGCTACCAGTGTTTAAATGCTAACATAATGCTTTTACCACTCGAACAAGTGGTAGTCCAGCATTGCAGAGTTATATTATATATTCATTAAATACAAATATCTTAAGTTAGTTTGATCCTGTGGTGAATCCATTTTTTCAGACATTATATATATTGGAAGTTAGTGGTGACTATTGTGTTCTTATTGTCCCCCCACTACTATAGTAGGGGGGGGGGGGGGGGGGGACTTAGAAATGCTTCTTTTTATAGATTGTTAGGCTGTTTGTGCTATTGGCAGACACTGACAATGGGTTATATGAAGTGAACTAACCTTAGTATGTCCACATAAAGAAAGAATAATTTGGCAAATTCAAAATTATATTTCAGAATTATGTATAACCATTGCCATAACACCATGAAACATACACACTTTAATATTCTTCCAAAATACATTTTCCATTTAATTTAAAACATTAAAGACTAATACCAGGCCATACCAATGTTAAAGTAGGTTAATTTTGTATTTCAATTTAATAACTTAAAATACTTTTTTTTTTCTTTTTTTTTCGCGTCTTTTCTAGGTTTGACCCGAATGACCTCTGATGAAAATTTGGAAAGTTCAGAGGTCATAGAACAAGGTCAGGGGGTATTTACCCACATTCTTCAGAAAGATGCATTTCTTGTGTTCAGAAGTCTATGTAAATTATCCATGAAACCATTGGGTGATGGTCCCCCGGATCCAAGGTATGATGTTATATTTGTGTTTATGTCCTGGTTAAGTAACCCCTAGTTCTGTGTCGATACCCCAAGTAAATCACGCAATCATTTAACCCTAGTGACTGTTTGACAATGAGTTCAATGCCATCATTTCTTAAAGAGAAATTGGGAAAATAATGTTAAGGCCTTACAGAGGATTTGGGAAGGAATCTGTGATCTAACGTTTTGTTTTATGAGGTTGAACATTTTATCCATTGGTTACTGTGCTAAATAGCTAGCAGTTAAGAACAATCTGGTCGTTCAAAATTTGCAGGGTTTTTTTTTTCTGGTACCGTTATTATGTAGTGTGACCACCTTGCATTGACTAACTTGTCATGTTTTAGTGCCAGCAGTCTAGGGAGGATTTCCATTCTGTGTTTTGGTCGGCACTCTGTGATATGAGTGAAACGTGTGGCATGAAAAACGAAAATAGGTTCAAAAGCATTCATTTCAAAGCATTGCAAATTTTTATTTGAAAGAAAGGAATTGCCTATCATCTTTAAAGTGAATGGGGTTTTTATTCAACAGCTTTTTATTAAAAGCAGCTTTATCAACTGAAAAGATTGTATAAAAAATCACGAATAATCAATCACTTGTGAATGATTGTTTTATAAAAACATTTTGTGAATTACATATTTTCTCCTTAATATTTATAGGTCTCATGAACTGAGGTCGAAAATCCTGTCTCTACAGCTTTTACTGTCCATCCTACAGAATGCTAAGCAGGTGTTCCGTACTAACGAGATGTTTATTAACGCTATTAAGCAGTACCTGTGTGTGGCCTTATCAAAGAATGGTGTGAGTGCAGTACCTGAGGTGTTTGAACTCTCTCTAGCAATATTTCTAACACTGCTGAGTAACTTCAAACAACATCTCAAGATGCAAATAGAGGTTAGTTCTCTCCCTTTAGTTGCAAAAGGAAGTACTACTTGTTTTTACTTTTTTTTAATTTTCCATTGGAATTGAATTCTGTTATGCTTTTCACATATGTACATGTTTTATATGAAATATTAAAGTTCACATTGGTCAATAAACCAAATTTAAAATAAATTATAAAAAAAAATAACTGAATTTCAGCCTAAAATTAAAGTTAAGACACAAAAAAGTTATGAAATCTGAAATTGTATGCTATCATACTTTTTTGAAGTCTCTTTTTTTTTCTTTTTTTTTTTTACAGGTGTTCTTCAAAGAAATTTTCCTGTACATATTAGAGACCCCTAGCAGCTCATTTGAACACAAATGGATGGTAATCCAAGCCTTAACTAGAATCTGTGCAGGTAATGGTCAAGCAAAACTCAGTCATAAACCAGTTGATTTAAATTATTGAACATTGAATTGTTACAAACTCATGTATTACGTCCAATGTCAATGATATGTCGTATTGTAAATTATAAGCTAGATCCGCTTATGTTTGACCAGTGTCAATATAATGTGACAGGTTGAGCTGTTAGACAGGGTGTTTTTCTTAGTGATTTTGTATTGATGCAGTTCAGTGGAAGCATGTATTTTAAGTAATGACTTTAAGGGATTCCCCTTGGTGGAAGGAGAGAGCTACCTTTTGTTTTGGTGCTCTCAGAACTAAGGAGCAATGTGAAGCCAATCTATTTGTAATGCCATTACATTACATCCTGCTACTGTCCTGTGTTTGTCCTGTTCTGTCAAACAGAACAGGACATGTTCCTGCACTCATGAAGGAATGTGAATGAAATAACCTTAAGCAGGGTGTAAAACCATAATCAAACAATCATTTTATTTCCATAAATAGAAAACCGTCAACCAATCAAATCTCCTTGCATAAGGGAAATCTTCTGAAAGAGATGCTAGAGAAATAATAAAAGTGTGTTACTTTCAAGTCACAGAAGCACAAAAGTATATTTGTGTTAATAGTGGAGCCTCTTTTTATGCTTTTATTTTATGTTTTCAGATGCCCAATGTGTTGTGGATATTTACCTGAACTATGACTGTGATCTTTCTCTAGCTAATATATTTGAACGACTTGTAAATGACTTATCAAAGATTGCACAAGGTCGACATGCTTTAGAGCTGGGTAAGTATTGTCTACTCAACCTTCGAAGGGGGTCCCTCTGGATTAAGGCAATTTGCTTGAAGAGTGGAAATGCTGTCTTTACCTAGCACTGAAGGAATATTAACTTTCCAACATTATGGAAACGCTTCACATCTTGGTTGTGCTAGTGTCAATTATTGTTGGAATAGACCACTGTCATATAAGTGAAATACCCTTAAGCATAATGTAAAACACAAATCAATCAATCTTTGACGTGAGACTGAGAAGTATCAATAGCCATTTTACTTATGGAAAACATATTGACCCTAAACTATTTCAAGTCCAAATTAATGTTAATATATTACTATTTTCATAAATTCCTGAAGCGGATTCAGAACCATTATTATGGTCTGAAGAATTAGGGATAGGACCCTGGGAAATTTGTCTAGAAACTGCCCTGATAGAGCCGTATGTTTTAATTATTAACATAATATACAAGTGGTGTTATTCTGAAAAATGATATCTTCATTTTGACTGAATATTTCAGCTTTTATTATACCATCTTCAAGAGATCACTGCCTCAACCTTCACATATTTCCACTTGTTTCTTGCAGTAGTGATGGGAAGCAGCTTCCCTTCAACCATTTAGCCAGCATATATGAGTGAAATCAGCCGGTGGTTGTTTATTTATACTTATCTTTTGTTTGCAGGTGCCTCTCCAAACCAGGAGAAACAGATGAGAATAAAGGGTTTAGAATGTCTCGTATCCATATTGAAGTGCATGGTAGAGTGGAGTAAAGATCTGTATGTCAACCCTCACTCACAGTCTAATCTAGGTAGGAAGAACAACAATCTTAAAACTGCTTAAAACAAAGCAGTCCACCATAAATTGAAGAATTTGTTATGTGATGAACAGTTTTTTCAATCTGTGAAGGCAAAAGAATTATTAGACTGTCCTGCTTTGTATATTTGAAAATCAATACTGAAAAGGTATTTTACAACTTTGTTTTATAAAGCTTGAAGATGTTTCACTGATATTGTGTAAAATTTACCTGTTGCACTGGTGCTTGGAGGATTGGGAGGGACTTTCCTGGTGCTTTCAGAGCTAAAGGGGCAACATGAAGTTGATCTGTTTGTGATGTCTGTATTACGTCCTGTGATTGTCTTGTATTTGTCCTTTTGTCTATGGTTGTTGCCAGTGGTGTCAAGGGAGCTATCCTTCACTGATCAGGCTGGCACGCCGTCATGTGAGTGAAATAACCTAAGTACGGTGTTAAACCCCAAACAAAGCAAACAGGGCCAATGTCCAACAGCCAATCTGTCCTCATTCATGTAATTGGTTCTGAGATTAAATTACCTTCCTTGCATTGGAAGTGTGTGATTCCAATGCACTCCACTGAAATCTTGCTGGCCACTTTGCCGCAAACTAATTTAATTTTTGTTGGTTTCGAAGGTCAAGAAAACAAACCTTTCACGGACGGTGACAATGATTCGGGGAAAGGCACAATGACAAGTTATGGGAGCACAAACTCCCTCAATTCTACAGGAAGTTCATCAGTAGTCCCTAATTTACCACTGGACAACCCAGAACAGTTTGAATCACTTAAACAACAGAAAGAAATCATGGAAAATGGTATAGAAATGTAAGTACAAAATAATATCAGTTTGATTTTCAGAGAAATGAAAAGTTGTTTGTGTTTTCAGACCCATCAGATACAAAAGTGTCTGAGTCTTAATTCAATACATTGAGAATACCGACCAAGTCCTACTGGTAAGCGAGTGCGCTTACTCATGTGCGCTTACTCATCCTACTTTGATGTACCTTTCAAAGCATCCAGTTTGCCTGTCGACCATCAGGTATTATATATGAGAGTCATGTGATGTGTCTGGCAATCGCAGCTGTGGTTTTTGTAAGGTTTTCCATCATAATAAGTCCTGGTGAGAGAGAGGGTGGGCCATGGCCCTGCAGAATACTCCCTCTGCTTCCTCGGTCAATCGTGAGAGGCGAGAAAAGAGGTTGCTTTCTGTTGCCCTGGTGTTCGCAGAGCTAAAGGGTAACAGGAAGCAGATTTGTTTG
>JAVFBW010123460.1:0-14595 GCA_034783835.1 Mopalia ciliata
GAGAGATTCACACTCATTTTATATAACCACTTAAATGTTGTTTATATTTATTCTTCAGTGATACTTTAATTATTTTACTACATACCATATTTTTTAAACAAATAAATAAATGGATAAATTCTATTTTTGCTTCGTTGACACAAGGCATAGTACTGTTCGTAATCAATATTGCACGTTATAACAAACGACACCTTATTTCATCGCGTGATAATATGTGAGAATGTATATAAATAAGACGGTCCCCCATTACACACTTCTCGTATCCTGTCTTTAAACCTTGACACAGAGCGTGGGTGTCCATGTTTGGTTGTAATTAATGACGTTAAATCGATGGAAAGCCAGAAATCATCTAGCCTAGAAAATTACAGTTGATAAGGTTATGTGTTTTACTGGAGAAGAGATGGTCAACCTCTGCTAGGCTATCACATTGTGCTCTTTGACTAATCACTGAGTAAACACAAACTGGCCACTAACGATTTTATCTGGTAGTTTCGTGGCTTGTAGGTGAGTTTCTTGTCGGTCTTTATAGTTTATCGAAGAACAATCAGTCTCTGGTAAGCACCAGGGGGCTGCTTTGTCGTCTTGGGTATTGGAGTGCAAATAAACGTTCCGACTGATTAGACTGCGGGGGTGGCCTAAATGCCAACAATTCATTGTTCACCTTGCAATGGTTCCGCTTATTTACGCTACAATGTCGTCTGGAACCTTCGATAATCAGCGCTAAAAGCTGTCGAGTTCCGAAATGTGTTTAGGTCACGTACGATATCACCTTTAAACAAACCAATATAGCATTAACATGGCTATAAACTTTCACTTACAGCATGGGGACATTGTTCACAATTATTGGCGTATTTCCATTGACAAAATTCATTTCCAGAAGAAAATCAATAAAATCAAATTACCGCAAAACTATGTAGGCTTTTCAGGATGAGTTTATTGTCTACACTTGAGTACATTGTGTCCCGTAAAAGTACTATCTAACAATTTGGGTTTCAAAGGACCTTAGTCTAATTATATTCTATTGGAAATAGTTTTATGGGTGTTGTTATTTCACTTAATATGCGGGGTAATTTTACGGTAACTATTTATTATCGCCCACACACCCCAGTGTATAACCTGATGCCGAGAAAAGGTTAGATCGACCTGTAGGTTTCCGGTAAGCGATCGTAAAACATTTAAATATGTGGAGGCAAACTGTAGCAATTAGTAATTTCGAAATTTTTTGCGAAGTGACATGGAACGTTAATACATACTAGTTTGGCAAGTTCCTTACAAATGTGTTCTATAGTTTTATAATAATCACTATAGTAAACCGTATCCCGGAGAAAATTTAACGATATATCCTACAAAACTTATCTCGGATTATCGATGAATGATCGATCACCTGATCGGAGCCAAATAAGACAATGGACAAACTAAACAGGATACAGTGGCTGCTGTAAGCCTGTTATTTGTTTAGCACCTAATCTCACGACCTTCTCAATATTGTCATTTAATCATACTTGTCATTGGGTAATTCAGTGAACTATCAATGATTAACAGAAAGGATTTTCATTTCCACAGCCAATGTGACGCCATTTCCAAGAGCCTTCTCTTGATGGTTAACCAGACGGCGAAGGGACGAGCGTACGTCACAGTTAGTCTGACGTGAAAGCCCGGATATTGAGTATTAATGAACTTGTATAAATAGCCAAGTTCCTTATAATAAAGGACAGAAAAGAGTAGTATAAAGTTTGAGAGGAAGTGATTGCTGGTGGGACTTTATTTATTGTTGACATACCTGCAGGAAGTCCATCTAAAGACAGAGGCCAACTATAACTAGTGACACGTTTTACATAGAAGCTACATCCGGTAAGTGGTTTTGTTTGAACTTTTCAATAATGGCTGGCGATCTGACTGAACTAATGGACCTTATAGCGTTGCTTGAACTCAATATATTACTGATATCTGAGTTTCTCTTCATCCCTGGCGATTTATAAAGAACTCTATAATTTAAGTTAAACAGGCATATATTGTCGTTTCTCGGGTTGTGACTACATACAAAATGCATAGAATTATTGTGTAAATATGTAGGACTAGAAAATAGGATTTCTTTAAATACATATGTAAAAAAAATATTTACCGAAACGTTTTCTTAATATATTTGTAATGTATGACAATCAAATCTTATAATCACTGGGTTTTATCTTCTTTGACCCAGTAAGAAACATTTGAACAATCTGTAGAACAAAAAAAAAAAATCCCGAAACTCTAGGGTTAGCCATTACAATTTGGAAATTAAGAGGCGCATAACGTTTAAACAACCCGAGCTTGATTCTATACACACTTTAACAGAGTTTGAAGGTAGTTATGGATTTTCTTGATAAATATCCACTGCACGGTAGTACAAGATAGGGGAGGCAACTCTCAAAGTATTTTATCACACGGAGTGTTACCTCCCTTATCTTCGTTTTCTTCAATGCGAGTCTACCATTCCGAAATTGGTTATTTTCGCCGTCTCATTTGTCATTTGTTATTCAATTCTCGAGGCCACGCTAGTGAAATGATTTGCCTTGTATATGTCCTACAACTACATATAAAGTAATTGTCAATAAAACCTTTTTGTCTACATAATCTTGCTGACTGTGTCAGCATACAGTATTTTAGAAACCACCACCATGTACGGTTGTTTCCTAGATATGTCTTCCAGATTCATACAGGTATGGTGTCTGATAAAATTGCATACTTTCTCATTATACCCGAGATTAATGGCTTATAACATTTAAACTCAAGCTAGGATGCCTGAATCTATTGATGTAAATTGTGTTATTTTATCAATGGCTTTCTGTGGTAGGCCTAGAGCTTATTGTGAGTTAATGGACACACAAGCAGAAGCGCCGTTCATTGACAAAATAAAATGGTAATTTGCTACAACAAAAATCAAATAAAATCGTGATTGTTTTTTTTTACTGGTTAGTGATAACTAAGTTTTGGACAAAGAGTATTATCTTACTTTCATGTTTGCCATCTGGTTTAAAAAGGATGTTAATAACCTCCCGGTACTTTACTCGTGCAGTTTCATGACGCTAGGCATTGTGGGATTCCCGAAAGGCCATTCCAAATAATGTAAGTTTCAGTGAAAAGAGATATTACTTGGGGATTCAGCAAAGTGCAATGATGTGTCATGCACAGTTTTAAAGAGCAGCTCTGTGGTTGATCAACATATGTCACATAACAATGCGAGGGAACGAGTTAGATTGGGTTTTGTTCAACAAAGCGATTTTGGCTTAAGTTTAACTTAATTACCATGACGACACAATATCTTCTGGACCGATCGCCATGACGATTGATTTTAACTCTGGATAATATCACTTTGTGAAACGGGGATGATGAACGCTTTTCTTTATGTTTTTCACTCACATGAAAGCGTGCCAGCCCAATGGCTGAATGGAACGACCCTGGACACCTTTTGCAGCAATCGATGACAAGTAAATCACAAGGCGCAACAACGGGTTGTCTCTTTTTGCCCCTTGGGGGGAGCACCCGGGCAACATGATTCTCACTCCTAACCCTCCGCTATGCTATTTGTCATGACAACTCATCTTTAGTCTCTTTCCTGTGAGTAAGGTTGGAAGCTATAAACTGTACATCTATAAAACATATGCTTGATAACGGTCTTAGGATCTAGACCGAAACGTCGCGTGCTAATAAACCTAGAAGTTGTAATCCATAACAATGTGTTTGCGTTTTATAACCACCAGCTTCTAAATTCCCCTTAAAGAAGTTGTACATTTATAGTCTACATATGTGTATGTCTCCGCCGCTATGTTCTTTGGTTTTTAATAATTGAAGTCGAATTTTGTAACCCAAAAAACTGTATTTCGACCTGATGCGTGCTGACATAGCTGTCCACCACCTACGCAAAACCAGGCGGTACAGACTTCGGTCATTTAATTAAATACCCACCATAACTGTACAGTTCCACGTAGGATAGATAAGATCTGCCGGTGCTTTGGAGGCTAATCATACATGTCCGGAAAACTAGTTAGAGGTAATTTTTGTCCGGAGAAAACTGGGTCATTACGACCTGAATAAGAGATGAGTTAGATTAGGTAGATGAAGTAAGGTATTGGTACATGATCAACAAGTAGCCGACGAGCTCATTGACTATGTTATATACAAACCAGGAGCTCTCATCGAGATCCTGCCAGCTGGGAGTGATATGACATTAACCACCCTGCCGTTAAATACACACGATCAAAGGGAAATACTTTTTCCCCCCAGTCTCGATAAACACAGCCGGTGATGCGAGCCAGCACAACATTTGACATAAGATGGGGCAAAACTACATCGAAAAAACCACGGCTGGTCGTAAATATTAGCGGACTAGAAGGGCTCCCAAGAGGTAGGATCTTCTAACACCTCAGTGTTCGGACGCCTGTCGTATCCCATTAACTACTGCCTATCGTTTAGACATCTAGCTTATGAATGGTAAGCTAAGAATAAATTATCACCGAAACTTATTATGAATGAAAAGTGTAATCATATCCTACAGGCAGCAAGGTAAGGGATTCATTAAGAAGTATTTTTGGCCAATTTTTGTGTGCCGCTAACGGGCAATATCTCAACCGTTTGACGTTCCCTAGGAAAAAAGTGAGATAAAAAGGCTTTATAGAATTGCCAGTCGGTAATGCGGTTTTCAACCTGTTCCTATTTCAACACCGGAGAAAGAAACGAGTTCTGTATAGCTGGCTGTTAGTTAAAGAAGTAATGTGAAAACTGTTCTTTCTGCATAGACTTGAAGGTAGGGGTAATTTATCTAGAAGTTTGAGGCAGTCTTTTCCAGCCACGCTGGGGCTGTTTTAGCATAATTATAAGTATTGCGGGTTAAGGACGTAACACTTTTTTTCATTTAGAGCATGCGTTCATAACAATGTTTTCTTTAATTTCGTTTATATAAATGCAGTATTTTACCTAAAAAGGAGCAGTATTTTGTCGCTTGGTGATTTAATGCTGTGCTCATTACACTCTTATATGACTACGTACCAGAACAATAAGTTACCAATGACCTACGTGTCAACTGTCAAAGGTTTAAACAGTCGACTCAGCAGGTCTCGTGACGTAGACACCTTTTTTGAAAAAGAAAGATATTTGATTGGTCCATATTTGTGGAGCTCTTCCGTTTAATGATAAAGGTACCTAGACATGGCCGCGCGGATAATTTTGACTGTAGTTTGTGCTTTACACATTGTTTAAGGTCAAATTATAAAATTAATATAGCTAGATTAGAAAATTAGAGAGCATAATTGAACACAAGAAATGATGCCCGTTTTACCTATATGCATTTTATAGCAGCCCGGAGTATCGCTTTAAAGAATCCACCCTCGGGCGGCGTCTCTGATATAACAGGACAGTATTAAAGACGGGACAGACGCAATATTCAATACAAATATATTAAAACGAATCGGCTTCGCCGGTTTAATCCCTTAGCTCTAAGAGCACCAGTCAGCTATGGGGTCCGCTGCCATGGCTCAGCTGTAGCGTACTGGTCTACTGATCCTACTTCAACGTACCGACTACAGGTTTTAGTCCGCCGCCCGTCGACCTCAGATTATGACCGAGTCGCAAAATGAGGATCGGGAAATCGTGGGGGTGGTTGCGATGTTCAAGTTTCCTTCGAGTTTTCGATCCTATTTAAGTTATGCACATTAAATAGTGTGCAATATGACGCCATATAAGTGACATAGCCCTGTATGAGTAAGACGGTAAACAGACGAACCTAACAAAATACTAGTATTGTCCTACCCAGAAATTTTTTTATTCGGGTTTACAATATACTATGCGGGCTCATAATCTGTGTTCAAAGCAAACATGTTTCCATTGTAAATGTATATATATACATACAGAATTAATTGTTAGAAATCAGCTTGTCACCGGATTACCATTTTACCAGCCCCAAATACATACCCATTTGGAAACAAAATGGATTTATAGCACTCAGTCAACTAATATCACAAAAAGATTTGACAAAATAAAAACGTAATTTTGTATGTTATGTGACCGCCCTTCCCACTGTTCAAAAATACAGCATCGATACGCAATTTGAGGACAAACAATTCAATTAGTATTCCACTTACTTGTAATTACTCAAAGTACATTATCAGGATGCGATTTGTAGTAACGCTTGCATGGAATTCCTCTCTTTTGTTGTGTTTTGATTGGTCGACTGTTTCGTAGGCCTACTTTTTGATCAACCAATCGAAATACCACAAATACGGGGAATCCCCTTATGACGTAACTACAAATCGCACCGTTTAGGGCCTTAAGGGCTTCAGATGCAACAGTTCCTAGGATTACAAGTGAGTGTTCGGTAGAAGCTGGTTAGTTATTATAACACATAACCAGCAACCAGTATTCGAGATTCTCTTCTATTATTAACCTATTGTTAACACCACGCCAATGCTGGATTGTGTTTTTAACAATACCCACATAAACACCCGTGTATAAATAGCAGTTCTGAGATAACCATATTTTATTAAAGTCAGGTTGCTGATATTTGGGTTCTATATATGTTAGAGATGCTTTGATTCAGACGGCTGGGTGCAGCGGTAATCTGGCTACGTGTACCTCTTTAGCCCATAAAACCACATTTACTAGGCTACATAAACATGTATATTTGCATTCGTCTATCTTGCTTTAACTACGCATTTATCTCGATTTCTCTGAGATTTTTTGGAAGGAATATAGGTCAGAAGAAAACAGCTGGCGAAGAAGGCCACGAACTGAGTTACTCTAGTTTCAGGGTCTTTATAGACAGCCATATAATTGGGAATTTCGCCAGAGTTTCTCGCCATCAACACGTAATAAACTTTAAAGCTGTATTGAATGATTCGACATCCACACTCTAAATATACTATCCCACGATCAGTGGTTTACGAATGTAGATAGGGACCCCGGGGAATTCAGATAATTTGGTTTTTCCTGATAAATATTTCTTTTCCAATAATCAAGAACAAAATGTCTCAAATATTGACAAAATCAACTGATGGCGTACAGTGCAACCAAACACTCTGGCATAGCCCGATAACGATTTACGATAAGTATAAATAGATACATAAATCGAAAGTGCTGAGTTTATTAAATTGTTGATCAGCACTTGGGTTAACATAAATACATGATCGTTATCAGAGGGTGTTGGATAATTTTGAAACGAAGACGGTCCCTGGACACGTCAGTTGCCAATATTATAGCATGCACCAAAGTTAAGCCTGCTTCTACAAATCGTATCTGCAGGATGATAGACAGAGTCAGTATAAGCACAGTATTTGCATCATCAACAAATAAAACTCACACGAAACATTATCCTTTTCTTAATAGGCAGACTTTATATTTACCAACAAACTATTATTTTTTAAATAAACAGTTTGACAAGACTGCTTTTGGTTAAGCCATGCTCAATTTTCCTGATCGTGGTGTGGTCATGGAAGCTAGGTCGTGATATAAGTCTATTAATATGCATACAATCGTAAAATGTTTTGCTGGAAATCTATTTAAAGCCGTAAACAGAGATAAGAAAATTTAACATGCCTTTACAATACCATTCACAACACGGTCTAAGTAAATAAGGTACGTTTAACATTCAAACCAAAATGGCGACGGCCATTTGACGTCCGAAGTGACATGCGCAGTACGTTTATTAAAGCGATGTTCCTTTCTGCAAAATGCATATAGGTAAAACGGGCATCATTTCTTGTGTTGAATTATGCTCTCTTATTTTCTAATCGAGCTATATCCACTTCATAATTGGATCTTAAACATTGGGTAATCCTCAAACTATAGTCAAATTCATCCACGCGGCCATGTCTTGCTACTTCAGTCACTAAACAGGAGAGCTCCACAAATATTGACCAATCAAATATCTTTCTTTTCAAAATTGGTGCTTACGTCACAAGACTTATGGAGTTCACACATGTGGTAACCCACTTTATACTCAGCGACACTGTGCAACCACTTGTACATCAAATAGCCATTCTTATTTGAAACTGCAAATCTACAATTCCACAAGCAAAAACGTATTGCTTTCAAATTACAAGAGTGCAAGTCCCGTGACGTCATGGGTAGTGTTGGCCACGCCCAAAATGTCAGCTGCCAGTGGCTGTTGGTATATATCTGTGACCCTCGGGTGATTTTATAAAACGAAGAAACGATAAATCGATGCCATATTTAAGTATATTTAATGCTAACCTTCCAAGGGATATAGGGGTTGTTGCAGCCAGGAGCATCGCTTTGACTTTGGAGAAACTGAGACTGTTCAAAACTAGTATACGCGATAAACGATAGGCTACGGGGCATAATACTCAGTGATATATACATGTATATAAACGTTACAGCGTTGCATAGAGCATGTAAGTCTGTGTTGTTGTTGGGTGCAGCAGACGCACCAGTAGGGAGAATAAGCATCCTTTTAACTTGTCGTCCATGTTAGAACACGAACGATCTGGGAACGTACCCGGAATGTGAAATATCTATGTTTCTCTATACGCTCTTGGAAAAATTTGGCTCTAATGGAACCCTTTGAGGTTCTTCAGTCGTGGCTCTGGTGGAACAATTTATGATTTTGTATGGACCTTCATAGTAACGGTTCCAAGTATTTCTTCTTTCTTTTTAAACCAAAGAACCGTTTTTGTCGTAATAGACCCATATAAAACAACCCTATTTTCTAAAGAACCATTTTTTGTAAGTGTGTAGCTGTTCCTGAAATCAAATAGTTCGAAGGAAAATTTTAAAAACAGAAGCAGAAGACGCAGATATACACGCGAATTCCCGGATACTCGTTCTCCATTAATTTGACCTCATCGTCTTCAATATGAGACGATATTGTGCTGTGTTATTATCTTTAAAATACAGTATGCGTTTGTTTTGTAAATAATCTTTTGTTTCCATTTCTTTATTTCTTTGTTATTCGACCGATGTTTGGCAGCGTAAGCGGCAGCGTTAGGCAGCGTAAGCGGGTAGGCCTATAGAATTTGATTAATTTTGTTTGAAAAATTTATCTCACCAGAAACTATTAGCGTTGATTTAAACACATTCTTTTCGTTCTGGACCAGGAACTACATCGCCTATGATGGAACCCGGAAAGCCCTTATCAGATAGGCTTCGCTGGATAGAAAAGATTCCCAGCCAAAATGGCATCTTTTCAATGGAGTACAGCGGTGAGTGTGAATGGACGTGTGAGAAACAAGGTAGATGTTTTCTTACAAACAGGAAATATGCTTCACTGGCTATCAGTGATAAAATGCCTATTGATAAAGGAGGAGTAAGCTCATCACATGATAGAAATACGGTCTTGAACAATTCTAGGAATGAACGCAAAACTTATCTGATTTACAGGAATACTATCACATATTGCACATAAACAAGGGAAAACGGGCAATAATTGTCTGAAAACTTATTGGTTTTCTGAATTAAGTAAGAAACCCAAAACACCACGTAAGATTTTTCAGTTAAGACCAAATTAGGGTAGCACATCCGTTAGAGCAGATATTCACTTCCATTTTGTTGTATGTGATCTGCTTGTGTCCTTTCACATTATAGTTATTTGTTTGTTTGATTATGGTACTTAAGGGTATTCCACTTATATAACGACGGAATGTTCACTTCATACTGCTCCTTGCCTAATTACGGTGGTAAACCGGGATGAAATCTTCTCAAAACCACCCCCGTGATTGCCGGGGCCACATAATTCGACTCACGCATATTTTCGATTGTCGACAGACAGACTCGAAGGCGTGAACGGTAAATCAAAGTAGGGTTAGTAAGCAAACACGCTACCACTAACCGACGAGCGCGGGCTCCAAATTATAGTGTCAACAGTCATCTATGGTCAAATAGAAATGTCTGTCAATAACACTACATGTAGGCCTATGTAAAGTATACTTTACGGATTGAAATTGGGGAGGGGGGTCAAACAATTAGATATGGTAATTCTGTGTCGAACAAAATGAAACTCTTGCTGTTCCCTCGCTCCCTCTGCTGTTGGTTGTGTGTTATGCTCGGTATTCTTCGGGGAAATGTGTAACAGTATCCCAAACTTGTAAGGGTGTAAAGGGATTCGCTAGATATGTAGGTCATAGACATGCTCACATTGTTGATTTACTATCAAACTTTAAATGAACAAATCAAATAAAGTTTTAATTAAAGTCAGCTTGTAGAAGATTGACTTCAGTCGATGATATAGAGCCTTGTCTTGGACCCTGGATCTGGCTGATTTAAGGATTTCTGAAAGTGCCGGCCCCTTGTTAAAAAGGGGGCTACCCTGGACCGAGGAGAAACTTGTTAAACAGTGAGAACCCTGGGCGCTGGCAACGCGCTTAATCAACTGTTTAACCGGTCATAGAACAATCTTGTAAATTCTGATACTTCACGAAGATGAATCTGGAAGCAAAATGGAAGCGGCGGATAATTTACAAAGTCAGCAATCAAAGAAATTGCCATTTGTCCGGGTCGTCTTCTAGGAGGTACATGGAATTACTCCCGACATTCTGTCTGCTGGAGCCATTACAATGGAATTGTTGTCAGTTCAATGGCGAAAAATCACGTAAACTACAATTTCGTTTGCACGATTTGACGTGTTCCCTGGACGTCCTATTTCAGTGCCTGGATCAAACTAAGCATTATGAAAGCGGGTTCTCAAAGTGCGGAATGCTTTCCACACGAGATAAAAATTTTAATAATAAAATCGACTGCAAAACTTTTATGCGATATGAAAAAGTTTCAACAACCGGAAAATATATAACACACGTCTGAATTGCGTGTATATATTCAAATATATATTCAACTTAATTCTTTTTTATTCTTTTAAACTGGAAATCTAAAATAATGAATTGGGTACGGTTGGAATATAAAGTCTAGAAAGACCGCCATGACATACAAAATGATTGACCGGAAGGACGACTAGTTTTGATAATATTTTTGAATAAAACATTAAAGTTTTTTTTATAAAGGTATAGAATTTTATACGGAAAATCAATGTATCTTTAGACTATGAAAGAAGCAGGACGGCGTAACTTTTAATTATATGCCACCCAAGTCCACTTTTGTTTGAAAGCAAAGCGATTTAGCCCGGGCGAACAGGAAATTAAGATAATGTTTATGAAAGGCACAATTAAATCCTGGAAATTATTGCTGCGATCGATCAGTTTCAGATGGGATACTGGGTTGTGGGAATTTGGCAGCAATAGTACTATAGTCTAGACATAAGCTCCGGTCTGACCTAGAGAGCAGTGTATCTAATGGAAAAGTAAAGCATAGTGTATCGTAGAACAGCTTCCCGACGCCAGCCACCATATCAATCAATACTCTATATTACAAACATATACTCGTGACCAGACTCTAAACAGGGGCTCTTCACAACACTTGGCATTGTTAATATACATCCCAGAACAATGGCAAAACATATTAAGACCCACGGGTGATCAAAGTTCGTCATTGCAAATGAGTTACGTAACGCGGATTAAACGATGTTATGCAACATCGATTTGTCTTTTTACTGGTTTGGTGTCCGCTATTATCGGCGTTTCTTCTTGCCAAATATCGCCTTTTCCCATATCAAGGAATCTATTGTATATAATTATCTTTTTTGCGAAATTACAATGGCAAATCCCCATGCAATTATCTTTGTTCTTCGATGCGCAAATATATGAAATGTTCCTTGATGTCATTTTAATACCCTCTGGCTAAGTTCAGCATGTTCCTGCCAAGTAGAGTCGTACTGTTTAAACACTACCGCTAGTCAGAGGTACAATTTTTACTTTGTTTTTCCGTTCTGAATTTTTTTTCTCAGAATCTTGATAATGCAAAACGTTTCACAAAAAAAAATTGGTATTTTAGAATGTCTTTTTTAGCTTTAAATTGTAAAATGCGTGCTACTAAGATCGGTCGCATTTTCAAGCTGGTATATAGCTAGATTACAAGATTAGAGTTTTTGGAACATAGATTTTTAACTTGTGAATCTAGCTGCGAGTAATGAGTAGTACCCAATAGCCTAACAACAACGCTATTATCTTCAGCGAAACGTAAGCAGCAAGAAATCTTCAAGCTATGACCAATCTGTAAGCGCTGTTGTTCTAGGGTAAGTCGGGCTGATCCCTTGTAATTGTCTACAAATCACACCGTGTGAGTGCACCTTCAGCAACAATGGTTCGGATGGTGTCAAATTCCGTCCACTGCTGCAACATAAATCAAGACATCGATCTTATCATTCGTAGGCCTACAGGTATATAGCAAACAACAGTTTTTTTTCATTTTAGTCACAGCGTTAGAATGTCTATCATTACATTGCTATCAAATTCAAAGCTTCCTAAAAATAATCAGTTGGCACAATTACAGTTTATTGTCACACTGTCAAACAACCTATAAATTCCTGTCAACTGTATTTGACCTGTTGGGTGAATCCTAGTGGTTATGTTCAACGTACTAGTTCCTCTACTATTTATATACATGTATTTTTCACTGGGTTAGGATTCGGGAGTTTCCTAAATCGATCAAATTATTAAACATTCAGGTTTATACTTGTATATGGAAACAAATTTGTTCCTCTTTGTCGTATTTTTTGCAAAAAAACGACTGGAAGCTGCAATTTTTTCAATTTTACTCTTCGAAGAGATAGGAGTGTACAGTGGAGTGTTCGGAGGGCTGAAAAGAATCGAGCAAATACATATTAACTATTTGGCATTTAACGCCTTGCTGATATGTATGCACCCCTTTGAAACCTGTTTTTTCCAAGGCTGGTACTTGAACAATATAACATGTGTTGCAAAGTGTTTCGCCATGTTAAAATTTAAATTTTCTACCAGTGGTAAGAAACACAGCATACTCCAAACGAAGTTCGCTTAGGTCAATGAACTACTTTGTGAGTGAATAAATATTGTTTTTATTGGGATGGCAATGTTTTACAGAGAATCTTGTCTGTTTCCTTCCATATATTTGAAAGGTTTTACTACCTGCACGCACCTCCTTTATCAATATTTCCCCATCTATTATATTGAAAAACTATGTCTGTAAAAATATTTAGGCAGTGCTGGCTGGCTTATTAAAGATGCGGTTTTATTTTCTTTCGCATACTGTTTTGTTGTTTCTATGCATTATGGTACCTTTGTTGTTTCACTCATTTTCAGCTCTGACAACAGGTTTTTATCGATAAAACTTGTCCCCTTTTATAAATGGCACAATATTTAATATACCGAACATGTATTTGTTCATGATGATTTGTGTTAAGAAAGTCTGAACTCTGTAAAGAAGAGGCTTTAAACCAATACGAGTCGTTAACATTAGTAACCGTTCACAGTTGGCTGCTTGTTATCTAAATCGGAAACGTATTGTACATAGGACACCATGTGTCGGATTTCGTCAGTTCCTCTTTCGTTATGAAGTCTCGCCACGGACTACATTGCTGAACAGTGGGAAACCTCCTGGGATTCTTAATATAGGAAACACCGTAACAAAATCCCAGAATTGAAAGGTTCCAGATACGAAACAGGTTGCAGTTGGTATTTTGTTAACAGACAGATGTCTTTAAATAGACATAAATAGTTGAACGGCTGATTTGTGGCGGCGGTTCCACCGGTACGTTGTATAGCATTTCAGCTGTCTGTGGAATCTTTAATATGAGATGTCTAACTGTGAAACAATTAACTTAAGTCTGTTTTCTGTTGAACGCATAAACAGTCTAGCGTTACAGATAATCTGTATACACGAGTAAGTCTCTGTTGGAGATGTAAATAGTGTGTATATGAATCTGTCAATCACGCAGTTGTTAGTATTAGAGACTTGGAAGCAGCGTTAATTCTAACACTGTTATATCATTGATCACTGACGTATACACAGACATGCTGCGGTTATATGTTATCAAATATCCCATGATACTCATCAGCTATTTATGTAAGGCCAAGCGCTGATCATCGTTTGGTAAATTTGGTAAAGAGAGATTGACGTATCCAAGAATACTTATCAAAGATCTTAACAAGACAGTCCTGAAATGATTCGTATGGTAGCTGTTGTATTTGTTTAAGGAAACACGTCATCGCTTGAAGTTACAAAATTTAAAGTGGTATTGGGATTTTCCTCATGTTCTTGTCGAAAATATCCAAGTTCATGGTCATAGAATAGCTTATTAGGAAAGTGGATTTCGAATAATTCAATTCAGCTATAACTTTATGATGTGTTGTTGGGGAGAAATGCTAGAAATGCTAATGTTAGACATTATCAAGACATGCATACGCGGCTGGGCATGCAATCTCCACGACTACCGCGACGGTCGCGGCCTTTATATACACCAACTGTTATCTTCTATGTAACAATTAAAAAAATGTACTTTAAAGGTAAGGATAGCTTACGGAAATGTTCCTTTATTTTAAGTATAATAAATTCGTCTAATATTCGCTGTTGGCTTATTTCATCATATCGTTAAAAGCCGCGCCATATGTACTAGTCATAGGTTAGACATACAATGATGATATACCAAATCCCATTTCTCCCCTATACATGTACACCACAGACGTTACCTCACATCTCCATGTTTGACTTCTGAAGCAAAGAGGGCCAGCATACTTGTTCTGG
>JAVFBW010123471.1:0-14593 GCA_034783835.1 Mopalia ciliata
TTTTTGTCCGTCGTCATATAAGTGAAATACCCTTGAGTACGACGTTAAACACCAATCAAACAAACAAACAATCAATCAATTGTTGTAGAGGGCCGCTGCCATGGCTTTGTGGTTAGCATGTGCACGGGGGTGGTTTTTACAAGGTTTCTTGTCAGTTTTCCACCATGCATAATTAAGCAAGGAACTGTGTGAAGTGGACAATCCGTGGTCCTCATATGAGTGAAACACTCTTGAGTCCCACGTTAAACCCCAATCAAACAAACAATTGTTGTTGTGTTGTGCCCTGTCCACACATCACAATCAGTACTACTTCCCAGTGTTTCTTGTATTTAGACTGATCGCTCCTTTTTGTTCAGTGATGGTTAAGACCAATACAGTATATATACCAATTTCAAAGGAAAAATGTTCTATTTTCTAAAGTCAAAGATTCAATTTTGAAAGAACATATATAGGGTCCATGAGTTTAAATAAAATATTCAATTTGGCCCCAAAATATTCATGATTCGTATTATCCAGCAATTTTAAGGAGAATTTTTTGTTTGATTTGTGTTTAACATCGTACCCAATGGTACTTCACTTATATGAGGACGGATTGTCCACTTCTCACCTTTAGCCTTATTAAAACCAACCCCTCGATTGTAGGAGCCACAACATGTGCCTCGCTCATAAACCTGATGGTCCACAGGCGGACTCATCATTTTGAGGAGAAACTGTTAAATAAAATAAAAATATTAAGTTTGATAGAACAGATATAGGGTCCAGGAATTTAATTGAATACAATAATCAATATCACCAATTCCAAGGGGGTAAAATGTTCAATTTCAAAAGAAAAAGTTTTAATTTTGATAGAATATATATTCAATTTTAGAGATAAAATATTCAATTTGCATTTTTGGATCCATAAAAGGTTGACTTGTATCAAAATCTGTGAATTGTTTTGGTTTTTTTTTTCAAATGTGAAATCATCAATTGAAAGGAATTTCACTCTGTGACAGAAATATATGATAACAGATTAATAAAAATATAACCTATGTAAAAAAACGTAAATTTATTTTTACATTGCTTTGAAAACGGATGAATATGACCGTAATGAGAATCACCATCATCTAAAAACTGATGGTTTAGTCTTAAATAAAAATTAATGAGGACTGTATTGTTGTTGTACATAGTTATAAACAATTTTCAAGTTGACTGTTTTTCAATGTTTAATATCTTTAAAACATTTTCAAAACTTGGGAAACGAAAATGATGTATGTGAAAAGGTCATATATTTTTACAGAAATATTTGATGTAATGGAAGGTCTATGACATTATCGCAACAATAAATGTTTTCAAATTGATGGGTTTTTTTTAATTCTTTTTTTTACATTGCTATCTAGTATGTGCTATCTAGTATGTATTGTTGTAGTTGGAACTGTGTCGTAGCTATAAAGTTTAAATGTCTCTTACTGTTTGGATTATGCCCCACTGTGGGCAATCGATGTGGGCCTCAAACCTCAATAAGGTAGAATTTACCAGCTTAATACAAGTTGAATATCCCCATCTAATAAATTCTGTGTGACGACTGTATTATTTTATTTAGTAAACATGCCCAAAATATGGAAGTAATTAGCCCTTCTGCCAGTCTTCAGTGTAGGTGGCAACTGATACTCAAACCTAGCCGAGAAGATCCGCTCTGTCGACTTATTTATCCTATTTCCTTTGCCGACAGAGCTGAGAAGCCATACATGTTAAAATAAGTGATATGAAATATTTGCTTCTGACAAAAAAACGCGGGAAGGTTAGATAGTGGCAAAATCGAATAAACTTTTGACAATTATGTGTCTATTCAATATTTGAAGTTACATCTTTATAATGAACCCAAGGCATGTATGTGGTTAGCTGTGATTGGATAATGTGAACTAGGCGATGGCCTAGTTCACATGATCCACTGTTTTTCGACCTAAATTTATTATTTTTATTGCATATTTTAAAAGACAACCATCGGTATCGAACAGGTCTTTCCCTTTAATCTTAACAGTTTGTACACTACATGTATATACAGTATCCTATAAATCATTTTTGTGTCTATAGCCTATCTCATCGCGGTTATTGCCGTTGGAGGGAGCTCCATGTCCCCCGGTTGCTCTCAGAGCTAAAGGGGAACAGGAAGCCGATCTGTTTGTGGTGTCTGTCTTGCCTCCTGTAATTGTCCCGTCCTTTCTTTGTTTGTTGCCAGTGGTGTCTAGGGTGGTTTCCTTCACCCATTGGCTGGCACGTCGTCATATAAGTGAAATACCCTTGAGTACGACATTAAACCCCAATCAAACAAACAAATCATCTCTGTTATTTAATCTTATGCATGGTATTTACTCTCCAGTACGCAGCGGCCTATACATATTGTTACTACTGACCGTGTATATATACAATCCGCTGATGTTATGAGCGTACGTGGTATTAGAAAACCTGTGGACATTTTAACATCTCAAAAGTATTTCCCGTCTTCCATGCAATTTAGCGGGAGGCTTAAGGGTGCCTCCTTTTGTCCTGCTGCTCACAGAACTAAGGGGCAACGGAAAGCCAATCTGCTTGCGACACCTGTGTAACAGTATTTGTTCCGCCTTGTCTTTGTTTGGTGCCGATGGCATCAAGGGGGGTTTCCATCACCCATTGCGTGCAATGCTGGCACAGCGTCGTGTGAGTGACATAACCTTAGGTATACGGCGTTCAATCCCAAGCAAACAATCAGACGATTCAAGTGACAAATTGACAATAAACTTTTGACTTACCTGAAACAATTTTACCAATACCGAGAATATATACACTCAGCAAGGGTTTGGTTGTTTCTTCATTGTAAGGACCGCCATGGAAATGTTTAGCGTGCCGCGAATAAATAAGACGTGGACAATCCGTCGCCACGTAAGTGAAATACCCGTGAGTACGACTTTAAATTCCAACCAAACAAATCTATAGAAAGGTTTGCTAGCCATTCACAGGGTATGATATATAGCCATATAGCCGTTGTTGTGAAGAGCTATTTTTGTAAGAAAAGAAAAAAAAATCCCCAAAAGTAATTACTTTTCCGAGTTTAATAACTTTTACCACGCACCCTTAGAATTATTCTGTGACAGTTGACATTTTAATTCCGCCAAGGACATGGTTGTCGGAGGATTTTGTGGAACGGCTTCTATAAAATACTATTTGGATGGGACTGGAATATATCGTCGGCTGACAGCCAGAAGTACCTTTGTCCACATGTGTGTGATTAGCCAAAAATAGCTTGACCGTTTTGGGTTTTTTTTCGTGACTTTCTTTCATGTCAATAACTATCCATGATGGAACTATAGTAGTTTTCTACTAAATGCAATTCCAGATGTGCCTATGTCCACTCATGTTAATATTTAACCAAAGTTCAAAAAGAGATTTTCTTGAAAAGTCATGTTTTGGCCATAGGTACTCCTGGCTGTCGACGATATACATATCTTATTAGTTCTCAACTGCGGCGTAGATAGATTATTGAATGCATTTGTAACTGTAATGGCAAGTGTACTAAATACATAATTGTTTTACTTCTACGTTACACAACATTTATTATTTCTTTCTTATAATGGTACAATTATTGTAACCATTTTGCAAGAGGCAGGGATGTCCAGCTTAATAAAGATTTGAATTGAAAAAATTGTAACCATACCAAAACTGATTCAGACCACCGATATGTACTCGGAAATGCAAAACTCGTCATGAACTAAATATGTTTAATGTAGATATTCACCTTTTCTGAGAACGGTCGTCTCAGTTGTTTAAGATGCTTTCAGAACGCAACATAACTACATGTGTGTTGTTACTTTTTACACAATTGTAAAAAAACAAATGCATCAAACTGGTCGATCGTAGCAGCCTCCTTGCGCAAAAACTATTGCCAAAATAAGTGGTAGAGATTGCCGTCCCGGTATAGCCCACGTTATAATATATTGTATATGTTTGTCTGATTCGTTGAATGTATTTTGGGTTCAATAGCAACACTTGTTTCAAGTTTTCTTGCACCGGACTATGCCCCCTCTAATACATGGCGGGTAGACGCCACTGACTCTTCAGAACATGGATGCGCTGTTCGCGAAGAGATGATGTTACCGGTAGCACGTGCGTATTATAAAACTCTTCAACAACTATAAATGGAATCGCAGCTATATGAAGCAACGCTAGAATTTATTTTTAACTCGAAAAGTCGAAAACAATTGGGAAACAAGTAACGTCTTCCCTGCTGGCGATTGGATTTACTCCCACAAGATCGCCCAAAACGGCTTTCCTCCGAGATAGGACCCGCACAACTGTGCTTGAGCTATCCTCGACGCGACTGGCAACAAAGACAACCACAGAACGTAATACAGAGTAAGTCTAAAAGTGTTTCATTACTCTGTAGCCTGCAGTACAGGCATTTTTGATCTTAGCCCCCTACTCTAGATTTACTTCCGAACCCTTGGTGATACACTTTTAGAGATTCAGAACTCTGCATCTAAATAGAAGGACATCCCAAACAGATTGGCTGTATGTAACCCGTTAACTCTGCGGAAAGCTCTCCCCACCCATGCACCCCTTGGCTCTGAGAGCAGCAGTAACTTCAGGAAGCCCTCTCCCATCCATGGAACCCGTAGCTCTGAGAGCAGCAGTAACTTTAGGAAGCTCTCTCCAATCCATGGACCCCTTAGATGTGAAGACAACATTAACTTCAGGAAGCTCTCTCCCATTCAGGGACCGCTTAGATCTGAGAGCAGCAGAAACTTCAGGAAGCTCTCCCATCTATGGAACCCTTAGATCCGAGAGCACCAGAAACTTCAGGAAGCTTTCTCCCATCTATTGACCCCTTAGGTCTGAGAACAACAGAAACGTCAGGAAGCTTTCTCCCATCCATGAACCCCTTAGACATGTGAGCACAAGACACTGCTGTTGTCAGGACTACAGGACGTAAAGAATCGTATAGTAACACTGCATATAGACCCCATCAAAAGGACAGCAATATGATACATAAGTATAACAAACGAAAATTTTCTATGCAATATAGTCAAGGGTGGTGTTGCCTAAGCGTGACAAGACTGTCTGGATAATAGCGCTCATGCAGGGTTTATTTTGCTGGAGGCTATATTCTTTTAAATATATATTTGCATTGAAAGCAAATTCTGCTGGCCTCCACTGGGATTCTCTAGCCACATACAGGAGCTACAGAGGCCCCCGACCACTTATTTTTTTACATGGGAAGCCGTGACACAGGGTCACAAAATAAGTGTCCTATTTAACGAGAAATTACGCACAAATTTGATTTATTGTTACATATTTGGCGAAAATTACTGAAATATAATCAGTTATGTCAAGAGCCCTTTCTTGGCATAGTTCTTACCTAGATTGTATGATACAGGACTCTGCATTGTGGTCATTGCATCCAGTCGACTGAAGTCTGATTGTTTAATTGGGGGTTAACGTTGTACTCAAGAGTATTTCACTTATATGGCGACGGATTGCCCACTCTACACTGCTCCATGCCTAATAAAGGTGGAAAACCCGTTAGGACATTTCGTAAAAACCACCCCGTGATTGCCGGGCCCACATCTTGTGACTCACTCATATACCTGATGGTCGAAAGACGGACTTGATCCCGTGAACGGTACATCGAAATAGGATTAGTTAAATCGGGTTTAAATTGACACGCCTTTCTTTTTCCACGGGATACAAATATCACTAAGACTATTCTGTTGCGCTTGTAGTATTATACAATACAGCGATAAAATTGTCGGGAAATACCAAATCGTTTCAAATTGATTTAATTGACAACGCCATGAAGCCATTACAATAACAGTTGTTTGTAAATATATATTTGTATTTAAAATTTAAAAAACCAATACATTTAAAACCAAGGAGATACACATTTTGCGTCCACGTGTTTGCACCAGGATCAGGTGTGCACGATATTTTCTCTTCCGCAATATGGGATGATAACTAAAGGTTTCTTTTATTCCGCTCAATTTAATGAGAATACAAATCGAGGACAATTTAAAGTATTGTATTATTAAATAGAGCCAAGTAAAGTGTCACTATTTATTTAAAAGTTAGTGTTGATTTATTTTATATGATTATATGTACATACAGTTTTGGCAAAGGATTCATTAGCAGAATTGTATTTGCATTACAGTGGCCAATATTGACCCCCAAAGCCTTTCTAAGTACTCTGTATTTTAGTAACTCTGAATGGTGTTGTCTAATGCACACTATAGCATTGCGAAAACGACTATTCAGCAAGACCAAAAATCTCAAGCTTTTAACTGTTACTAAAATGTATTTTCTTGTATTTAAAAAAATGTATTTCGTAAAATTTTGGTTAGCATTGTCTTTTATCGTACACCTCACTGATCCGGTTATTTACAAAATTAAGTGCAAGGCCATATTGCAATCATAATATGGTACAATCCCAAAAAATCGTTCACAATTTCTGTTTTTCAGAGGTTTTTGTGAGTTTCATGGACCGAAAAAATAAGCAGACGGACACAGCAATGGTGGTCAACAATAATCCACCAAGAACGGCAAAGGTCGCAATAACTCCTCCGTTGTTGAGACAGCTGAGTTGGTCTATTGGTTTCTGAGTGGTTAGGTCCTTGATCGGTGTGAAGCCTGTAAGGGAAAACAAGATAGATCAGTAAAAAACAGATATCGCAAAACAACTACTGATTTTGTCATATGTTAGCCATCCGTTTCGGGCACCTTATTGAAACAATGTCTACTTCACATGCATGTTTCTTCAATTTAAATCAGATCTCAAAACCGCTCCCTGTATTTTGTTTGTTGCTTTATTGAGATCTAACGCAATCACCCCAACAACAATGCCGATTGGTTTCTTTAATGACCAATCACAGAGCTGCTTCTAAATTCTGGGGTTTATTTTATCACGCATCAGATTCGTCCTCATTTTGTCGCATATCAGCGTGTATTCCTCATTTGAGCCAATATCATGGTCTCCTCATTTATCATATATCACATATTAGGGTTTCCCCTTCATTTGATCACATACGGGGTGTTCTCCTCATTTGATCACATATCAAGATGTACTCCTTGTTTGATCACATATGGGGATGTCTGTGAAATCTAGCCTTACTCCCAATGTGATCAAACATCGATATCTAGGCTTACTCCTCATGTGATCACACTTCAAGATCCAGGCTTACTCTTCATGTGATCATACATCGATATCTAGGCGTACTCCTCATGTGATCACACTTCAAGATCCAGGCTTACTCTTCATGGGATCATACATCGAGGTTTGTTAGTGTATCTAGTGTATCGCAAGCTGTATTATCTGCTTTTAAAACAAGTTAAGCAAGACCTCAATATTTAAAACTATGTTTTAAAATATTGATTGTGAAATAAATTTAAAATGCTTATTTTGAACACTTACCGTCTTGAGGTTGCTGGGGTGTATATACCGTTATCACCATTGACGTACTGGCTGTAGTCTCCTGTGGGGCTTGACGCTTTCTTCTTCCAGAGCTGAGGGCACATAACTGCAATGGAAATGCTCAAAATAAATTTGTAATAAACTGAACTTGTCAGGTTTGAATTGTTCCTTTACGCTGTACAGTAGACCATTTACCTCCTGTTACACATAAACGAGAATACGTGTTGCCATTTGTTTAAACCATCGCCTTCTTACCTCCGTGACATTGCTTATAGACCGCTTGCTCATGAGCCCGAAGCTCTCTTGTCATTCTAAGCATTATTCGCGGACCTACCTGCGGAGATTCTCACTCTAAGGGATCGCCAAGCCATCCTGTCTGGTTTCCTGAATATCGGAAACCAGCTTCAGCGCGCAGTGATACTCGTCGAATCACACCGTGGATAGACTACGGAATACTTTGTAAACAATACGTGTTTCGCATTATTTGTTATAATAAAATGTGACATTTTTAGGTGAAAATGTCTATACATGCGAAGACACCGTGCAATATAAACCTGGATGGTTTGTTTGATTGGGGTTTAACGTCATACTACAGCGTATTTCACTTATACCACGATGAATTGTCCATTTCACACTGTTCTTTGCCCAATTACGGTGTAAAACCGGAAGCAAACATAAAAAAACCATCCCGGCGTTTGCCGGAGCCACATCGTGTGACTCACCCATATACCTGACAGTCGACAGACGGAATCGATCCTGTGAACGGTACATTGAAGTAGGATTAGAAAGCGGACATGCTAAATATTAAGCCACGCCCGCGGACCCTATCTGTGTTATGACCCAACCAGCTACGCTATTAAAACACATTCACCATTTGTAATTCATTGACCAAGGTAACACGTAAAATGTGTCCTGTATATGCAGGCTTGAAACCAGGATTTCATACTAAGTTTGAGTCAAATGCATAAAATAAAGGTTTATTTCCACATCATATTTAAGAAATAAGCGTACATGAATTGTCTTCACACCACATTGTTAGTACCGGTAGTGAATTCATTCTAAACATATTTTATCAACAGAAATAAGTGATACTAGGGTGAATCCTTCTTATGAATCTACCATCAACATGTGCCGGCTCCATTAAGACCTAGATTTGTGGAAGATTTGGAAGATATTGGAAGATTATTTCGCGAAAGACGGATGAGATAAGAATTAACAAAAGCGGATTTGGTAATGAATTTAAATGCTTCCTTTAAAAATTTGCGACTTGACGTAGCCAACGCTTTATTTTTGTCTGTGTAACTTTTCGATGAGAAGCAGAGACGGAGAATCCAGATGTCGACGTCTGTGACAGCACTGCCGTACTAAGGACAAAAACAGTCAACCACTCCTACCATACATGGATTATAGGCATACTTACATCATCACAGCTACTGTCTCCCGAGAAACAGTACCTCACGGTACACTGGTAATACACGTTAGCCTCTCCGAGAAACTGAAACTGCTCGAAGCCGCCTGTCGTTGCGGAGCGAACCCCTCCCGTGAAACCAGTCGCGAGAAGACTAGTGTAAGACGGACATCTGATAAACACAAAAAACATTGAATTAAAAAAAACTGGTTAAAATAAATTAAATATTTTTTACTATGTACGGTAGCCAAGAGTTTTGCTTCGAACTACTCTCCATTGGATCCCATGGCTGATGGTTTATAACAAACCAGACCATCGACGCTTTTAATTGGCTACCCTAGAACTCGTAGGCGCTGGTAGCGCTGCTAAAACAGGCAATATGTTCGTGAAAAATAAAACCAACCAAAGAACATAACAATATATTATACAGGTTTGCAAAAGTGTCATAATTATTAGTATACCGGTACTACTACAGTAAATCCCTATATATTTGCAAGGACGCCTAGATCAATGAAATGTAAACTTGATCAGTACTTTTGTCCTTCAGAAATAACATAATAGCTCTTATAAATACATCCAGAAACAATTGACGTTTCTTTCGCAAAAGGCAGTAATTCTTACTTAGTTAGTTCTTCTATCTGGTGGCCTAAAAGGGTTAGCTTTTCAACGCTTATGAATCGGAGGGAAACGATGGTATATATACATATAAACTACTCACAAAAGGTTAAGGATCACTTGCACCCAAATTCATAACTTTCAGGAGAAAGAAGTCAATGCGTTGAAGTTTTGCAGACATTTAATTCAATGCCTTATGGAGAACGGCACAAAATTGCGTTCAATTTCGAGCAAAAAGCACAACATCGCCCACTTACAGCTGACCAGGAATTGAGTTTATCACTAGTGATCCTTAACTTTTTGGGAGTAGTTTATATATAGAGAGAGAGGATTGTTTTCTCTTTTATAATAATCAACCAGTTATAGACTAATCCCTAAGATACATTCAAATGAAAAGGCAAAAGAAATGCTAAGCAATATATCGACATTGTTATTATAATAATATTTTTGTTTTTTTTGACATCAAACTTGTTAAGTAATTCTACTAAAAGTTTACCCTGTTGGTTCAATAATATTGAATTCGCCATTATTGTCAAATACTCCATCCGGGCTTGCCTGGCATGAGTGACCGGACACCGTCACATCACCTGAAACAAATAAATTAATCGATCAGTTAATGAACATTTCCATTAGGCACATGGCGGAGGGTTGCGAGAGAGCTATACCTATTGTTCTGCAGTAATATCATGGCTATAAGGGGCACCATGAAGCCGATCTGTTTGTGATATCTTCGTATAACGTCCTGCCTTTGTGTGGCCGTTGTTTGTTGTCAGTGACAAAACATTTGGTATGTGGCGGGTTATTTTTTCCGGTAAATATGAGAAACTCATTTCGGGGTGGGGGTGGCTTCGGGCTCAGATTGTGAATGATTGCGGTGGTGGTAAAAGCGGTGCTCAAGGATATTTCACTTATATGGAGGCGGTGTACCACAAGCCACTAGCCAAACCGTAAAATGTGAATTAGTTGTTCTTTTGAAACAATAATTGATTGATCCATTGATTGATTGGTCTTTAAGGACGTGTTTATGGGTATTTCACTTATATGAAGGCAGTGTGTTCCAACAATAAATGACGCTAGTACAACCAAGATGTGAAGCGTTCCATAGTTGTGGAAAATCAATTTCCCTCTAGTGTTAAGTAAAGACAGCATTGATACTCTTCAAACAAACAGCCCTTACAAAGAGCGCTTTGCAACAATAATAATCCGCCAGAGAACAAAAAGACTGTGATTGTACTCGGAACATATTAGCCGAAGTCCTTAGCCAGAGGGCGTATCCAGTGTTTAGTTTTAGCCGAAGTTGGCTGAGCAGTCATGTGTAATTACCATTTAAATGTTATAAACCGTTTACTTTTCACAAGAGTTGATATACGATCGAGACTTATTCAACATAAACATTACGAAATATTCTGTTTTGCTGAAATCTTCATAATGTTACACAATAATTCCAGTTTTGAGATTTTTATGAATTTATTTAATATAAATACTGCCCTCTGGCTATTAAAGGGCAGTTTGTTCGAAGATAAGCAATGCTGCCTTCACTTACTGTAGCACTGGAGGAAAGTTAGCTCTCCAACATTATGGAATATCTTGGTTGTGCTATAGTCAATTATTTTTTTAATACACCGCTGTCGAGCACAGGTAAAATACCCTTAAGCACCGCGTAAAACACCAATCAATCAATCAATCAATCAATCAATATTAATACCTCATTTTTTAAATCAATAGGAATGAATCTGTATATCAATAACACAATAACAAGAAATACTCACGTCCACCAGTCTGCAATAGCTTTAATTTTACAACATCACCGAGCGAAACCGAGGCTGTCACCACATCAGCATTGTCTACTACTTGGAGAGCGAACGTAATGGACTCATCCGGCGAAACATTTTCTATCGGTTCACTTAAAAAGATAAGAAGAATAAAACGTATAACTAATAAAGAGCTCAAAATGAAAACACAGTCCTACATTTTAAGGAATGGCCTTTTAAAGTTATCTTTCCGAGGCAATGCGGAAAATGGTATCGTTGCCCCTCTTCCATTCTTACCTTGCCACCATAGACGGTAAAACTTGATTTAACTAGAGTTTACAACAGCTACTTTCGGATGGCCTCTCTTTACCCCACCCAATCAGATTAGGGTTTTCTAAGAATAAGAAAGAGTCGGTCCTAACACATGATGACAAGTAAGCTATACACTAATATAAAATACACCATCTCAGTCTTCTGACATCATTAGAGACACGTTAATAGACAGTGCCGCAACGCTTGCTTGTTGTAGACTTTGATGCGTAAGCGACTTTCTGATTGGCTGCTTGTTTCTACAATAGTCCAATCAAATATTTTGCCAATTCGCCAGTAATTTGGAAGTCTCGTCTTATACATTTTGACCCTTGCAATAGGAAGATGTTTAAAGTGCTAACTGGGGCGATGTAATTTAAAGAGAGTTCTAACGTCTTGGGTTAACCCCCCACCCCACCCCCTTCACCGGCATTACTGTTATATATTGGACGTACCCTGTAACTTGGACTGCTGTTGACACAGACGTAGAGGTGGCATCACTGAAATTACAGTTGACCACGTAGAGAACATCCATGCTTTTAACCACCGTGTCTGGGAAATTTGTTGTTAAAAATTTCCACTGGAATTCAGCATCATTCTGAAATTGTCAACATTTAGGTTAATATTTTATCAAGCGTTTAAAAAAACAGTATGATTATTCTTCTCATTGTGGATGAAAAAACAAAATGTGAATAAATTACAGAAAACAAGATTGCCGATCAGCTGCTTGGTCACAAGCGGGTAACCGGTCACATGTACAAGTTGGTTGATGTCACCAAAATGAATAACATAAGTTTATCCACTAAAGCAAGTGCTTTTCATTTAAGTTTTTTCCCATCTGATTAATAAACCAATAAAAATAAAAAAATACCATAACAAAATTTTAAGTAACGAGTTACCCACTCGATGGATTGGTGTTTTGGACACCTCGTAAAACCACCCCTGTGATTGCCGGAGCCACAACATGTGACTCACTCATATTCCTCATATACCAGACGGACTCATTCCCGTGAACGGTACATCGAAGCAGGTTCAGTTTAGTAAGCGCACACGCTACACAAACGATTTGTCAACGGTTCAATGAAATGACAAGTATCCTAAATTACCGTGTCTTCACTTACCTGTGTGTGTCCACAGTCAGCATCTGCAGCGTATAGAACTTTAGTGACGTTAATGGTAATTTGAAACTCCTCTGGGGTAACGACGAAATAAGATGGGACAGAGTTCGAGGCGCAATTATCTATTTTCAAACCAGTGGAATTCAAGGCGTAAACGAAATTCAAATTAGCATCGCTGTTTGACGTCACTGTGAAGATCATTGAATAGTCGTTCCCATTGTCGTAACATTCAACTCTCGCTGAAATACAGAAGGGTTATTGGGTTTATCATAAGTGGATACTTTATAATGTTTGTTTGTTTGTTTGTTTGTTCGTTTAATGGGGTTTTATGGAGTGGGTTTATTTTCAATAATGATTATGAAATAAACTGAAAACGTTAATATCACTTATAGCTGCAATCACACATATGGCTGCAGAACCCAAAAAGTTAATTAAAATTACAACATATAAAAAAAAACATAAAAAATAAAATAAAAATTCAAATTTTTAAATTTATGAAAAAACTTGAAAACAATTGATACATCGAGGCAATCAGTTTCAATTTCAATTTGTTTCAAATTTAAATTCTTTAATTATGACAAAACCTGAATACTTTGGTACATCAGGTTAATCAGTATCAAATTCAATTTATTCCGAATCAAACTCCATAAATTTATGACGAAATAGTTGGGTACACTGAGTCAATAAATTTTATATTCCATTTGTTTAAAATTCAAATTCTTAAATTTATGACAAAATTTGGATACTTTGATTTATCAAGTCAATCGGTTTTCAAATTCAAATTCTTAAATAAATGACAAATTTTGAACACTTTGGTACATCAAGTTAATCAGTTTCAAATTCAATTTATTTAAAATTCAAATTTTTAAATTTATGACAAAACTTGTATACTTTGCTACATCGAGTAAACCAGTTTCAAATTCATTTTTTTTAATTTATGGCAAAATTTGATTACTTTGACACCAGAAATCAGAGTCAATCAGAAAGTTTGATACAACCTTAATTTGTGCCACCCTGTCGTTTTAACTTCAAAGCAATATTCAAAATGACTATAATAATAATATTACATAACACGGTAAGTAAGACTCACCTGTTCGATTCTGGCCACTCACCAACTGAAATTAGACAATAAAAGTGTCCATGACAAATTTGATGACATGGTAACATTAAATTAAATTAAATAAATATATTGCAGCAATTAACTTCACACAGGCTTTGAGCAACATGTTTTCAGAGTACACGTATCTTGCATGCTCCCCTATAAAATGTTGTAGAAAAAAAGGTTAGCTTATTTCTCTATAATAAATTATTACGTGTGCAAAACTAATCTATGCCAATTTTATTTGAGTAGAACTGCCATTGAAGACCCAACATCATTTTAGGGTTTGAGTTAGGTTAAAGCAATAAAATGCAAATATGTAAAACGGGCATTATTTCTTGTGTTCAATTATGCTCTCTAATTTTCTAATCGAGCTATAATATTTCTTTAATTGGATCTGAAGACTGTATAATACAAGTATATGATACGTATTCGCATCTAGTTAATGCATGACCCATTGTTTAATATAGATACGGCGTCCATCCCTATGAAACCTTTAGAAATATGGTCTGCTTCTGAATAAAATATAATATATTGATTCTGTATGGCCTGTAACCTGGCCGAAAAACGGTCTGTCCTGTTCGTTGAGTTCTCCCCAACTATGAGATAGACACGCATGTCCCGCCATATCTCGTTCACAAATTGGAAAGACAGTTTAAAGGGAAAGACTACCCAAAAACCATATTCTATAAATAAGTAAAACTTTTTGTGTGTAATACAATACATTAATTTCCATTTTCATATCTGATCGTAACTCTGGTTATCATTCATTAAAGAGGATCACAAGAACCAGTTGAGTCATCCAATCTTGTGCTGCTAAGTTTTCTTGCACTCTGCACGGTTGGTCAGCCAATTTTGAACTATCCAATGATAGAT
>JAVFBW010123482.1:0-14591 GCA_034783835.1 Mopalia ciliata
GGGAGAGTTAGAGTTTGGAGGAGACGCGGTGAACAGAAAGCCCAGTGTTGTGTGCTAGAAGTGGACTGTTTTGGGGGAGGTAGTGTTATGGGTTGGGGTGCCTTTAATAGCCCTGCCCGTTCCCGACTGATGGCCGTTCAAGGAAACCTAACTGCTGCAGGATACAGAGATGAAGTGCTCATTCCAGAGCTTTTGCCATTCATGGCGGTCATGCATGGCCAAGGTCTGACATTCCAACACGATAATGCCAGACCTCATACGGCCAATTTAACGCGGAATTTCTGTTGGTTAAATTATGGCGACGCATTCCCCAAGCTGTGTTCAGATGCATCATTCAATCCATGAAGGGACGTTGCGTCGCGGCTGTGAACGCTCATGGTGGGCATACGCGCTATTGACATGCTTTCATCAAGTTGTAACGTGCCATTTTTACTCTGTTACATTTCCGTAACATTACCGGTTGAACTGGTTACATTATGAACATGATTTTCATGGTACACCGTCCTTAATGGGTACAAAATGGAATTTAATCCTTATTTTAAACAACATTTCTTGTATGTTCAACTTATCAACATCCAAACGAGTGCAAAATTGTATTTTTGCTGAGTATATTAAGTCAGAGATTTAAAATAATCACAAAAAGTTTTTGTTGTGTTGTATAAATCCTGATTTTTTTTGGTATAAATTCCGACATACTAAATTTGTGTCAACTGGAAGGTGGAGCTGTGTTTGACGAAAAAAATGAAAACTGCCATCAGGTAATTTTAAATGGGTTCTGATTAGTTTGTATAAAAAAACAGATCCCTCTAAAAAGACTTTGTAAAATACACCTCGAAATATAGCACAAACAATAAAATTGGTCAACAAAACAAAAATAATTTTTAAACAAACATGGTGTGAGTGATGCAGATTGACTTTTTGCTCTTCAGAAGAATGTTTGGTATATTCAGAGACGACCGGAATTACAAAGATGTGTTTAGGGGAGGCAAACACAACAACCTCCATTTTAAAGGGAGACAACCATATTATCATAGCCCTAGACTATGATTGGAAAAACAAATGCGTGTATTACACTCGTTTGATAACTACTTATGCCACTATATCGGTAAGTTATCTAGCGATGTACTGCAAATTAATTGAATTACCACAAAGCGAAAAACTTGCAACAAAAGTTTTTGTTGGGGCTACTTAAAACATCTATACGTGAAAATGAAATGTATTGTAGACCATCTTATGATCTTAATTTCTTTAACGAAATAACAGTAGGACTGGGGCAGAAACCAATTATCGTGTACCTCGAGATTTGCCATTGCCAACTATAATCAGAGCTAATCTGAAAATGTTGTTGGCCAATTTCTATCTAAGGTCGGAATAACTGTATGAAAACTGCACAAACTAAGTGGTCATATATTGGATGTATGTACTCTTATCCGGAACAATGTTAGCTATACCGTTTTCGCATAATCGAGATATTACATCAAAAGTACTTTGCAGATTTTACCAAATTTACAGACAACAAACAAATAATACTCTAGGTTTGCTTTTTATCAGATAGTTTGTCTCAACAACATCTCAGAGCAACGACTCATTATACAGCGAAACTCTGTTAAGATAGAAGGCATGGCGCTGGACTGGACATCTAATAATGTGTACTGGGTGGAGAGGGGTCTGCAAGGTGGAGTGCAGAGAATCGTTGTCACATCCAATGATGGCCGATATACAAAGGTTTTATATCAGGGCGACTATTTACTTGGTAAACCAAGGGACATCGCTCTACATCCAGCGCTCGGGTAGGTTACACGCAATTTTGAAGGTTGTTGCGCAATCACTTCGTACAAAACACAGTTTTCAGTTATCAAGTATAAGTGTCAATCTTATGACTTGTTAAAACCCAAAACATTAGTTGAAGCCTTGCTGGACCCCTTGGGCTCAAAATGAACCAATTTGTTTTATTGCTTGGATACAAGGTAAGTTTTTCAAACTAAAAAATATTTCGAAATTATAATTACAAACAGTTAAAATTTACCTGCCATTTCCCTTGATCATATCCAAGTGTCAAAACTTTAAAGGTAAAGACAGCGGTTTTACAACTTAAGCTTATATTTGTATTGCAAAATTTCAAAGACAACCGTCTGTATTGCACTAGCAATCGAATTAGCAGAACCGTTTAATTGGTTAATTTAAAAAACGGAACTGATGTCCTTGTTTGAAAACACGATACTTCTATCATCTAGTCGTAGCTGTGCCCTTTTGTTTGTACTGGCTGGTGCTTTCTTATAAAGCCGAAAGTGAGGGATTCGTCCAAGCGAAACAATAACAACAAACAACCGCTTGTACATATCAACCTTGTACTGAAAACCGGATTTTTTAAAACCGCACTGTCAGCTGAAAACATGATAAACGTATGTGTTACCCAAAGAGCTATTATGATATGTACAACAGCTTAACATTGCGCTTGGATGACCAAGCTTGTGTATACGCTGTGCTGTTTCCAATGCATACATGAACATACATGAGCAAACGGACACACTGGAGACCGACCGTGTTTGCGAACAATGACCTCAGTCCGGCCTGTTTAATGAATTTATTAACGACTATGTTTCTCGAAGGCAAGTGCAATACCGAAATTTTATCTTTGAAAATAAAAAATACAAATAATAAGCTTAGGTCGACAAACAGATGTCTTTCATTTTGTTTGCCTATTTCTGGCATTTCAGTTTTAAGCAGTCCCTAAATTTTCCATCGCGTGTTTATAGAAAATTTTATGTGTTAGAAACTTCCAATTTGCACCATTGTAATGAGTACAATGCGATGATAAAGTTAACGGTGAATCGCTCTTGATTTTTTATAAATGTTTTCCGAAAGTTGTATTGTACATTTTTATAAGACTTTCCAAATTGTGATAGACCAAAAAATCCACTGTGATCGATCTTATCAAAAGTTTCAATAAACGAGTTTCTATGACTAGATAAGGGACTATGCTACAAGGTCAACTAATTTATTGGGTGTGTTTTGAGAAATGAGACTTTGAAAAATGCAGTCTTTTTTTAGTTGACATCTATTCATTTTGCAATATTTTTACAGATAAAAATTGGATTTTCACCAAATTCAGCAATTGTAGCGAAATGCACATTGTATAGGTCAGTAGATAAAACAAACAAGATGATGAGCATTACGGATTTAACCGATTTAATGAAAAAAAGAAAGAGATGCAGTCGTATGAACTCCATTTTGAATCGTTTGTAAATAAACAAGAAATTCCTAAGAAATAATTTACATTATAGAAAAGAGATAAGATGAATAGAGCCAACAGTTAACTTGTGAGAAATTACGTATTAGTCCGTATCTCCGTATACATCCAAACCCTGATTTTCATAAACCCCATACGATTTTCCCATACATCAAGAATGACGCAAAGGTCCGACTTGGAATTCGAAAATTACCGACATTTTACGATGCTCGCCGAGTTAAAATGAGAGGTAGAGTATTATAACAAGATTCTGTGCCCGTCATCGGCGATGAAAACAATGCCGTCCATACTGCTGAATATGCTGTTTTACGTTTCTAGTTAACGGACTTCTGGTGATACTCATCGTACCAGACAAGATAAGCGTGAAATACGTACTTGGGGTACAAGATATGTAGAGTTTATGTACAGTAAGTGATTCGTGACAGTGTGTCAGCTTGAGTTGTCTCAGGTAGGTCTGCAGTATCAAGAAGTAAGAGCTCGTAGGACGAGGTTGATACGCTATTCGACGTAAGACAAAGATAACTGATACAAACAACGACACGCAACACGCACTTTATATGTGATCTGTTTATCATATACCTTCAGGTGTTTTTTTTTTTTTACATTTTTAATGACAAATTTTACAATCTCTCAGCGAGGATCGCTTGACAGAGGCAAATTACTACTTATATTCTATTAAGTTCGCGAGTTAAAATAATCCAAAGTGAAATCATATAATAATGCGGGCCGTTGGATTGTCTTTTTAAAACCTATAAACCTACAAAAGTGATTAGGAGATTTAAGTATTTAAAAACAGGGTTAGATTGTTTGAAAATTAAATTTAAAGAAGAACGCAAGTTTGTTTACATGAGAATCATATTACTACGCAAAAGGACAACACGTGGATTTGCTCTTTAAAATTACACCAGCCAGTGACTTTATTTCGTGTAATCATGTATATTGTTTAATTTTAAAAAAAGCTCAAACAACATAATACAAAAACAAAATCAAAATCATTCGCCAGAGTCTGATGATTTTGAGATTTAACGGGCTTGAGTGATATTCATCGTATCACACGGATAGCCTCTATGTACCGCATAGATTTGAACACACCGATATCAACACATTGCTGAATTCTTTGATCGCTTTGTAAACATTGAGTTGCCATGCCTGACGATTTCAGAAAGCTTTCTATTTTACCCTTCACCGAAAACCTGTTTGGAATCGAGTCTCAGTTATGATTTTTTTTAAGGTAACACGTATGATAATGATTTCCGCAGGTTGCTATTCTGGACAGACTGGATAGACACGAATCCACGAATAAGCCGAGCGTCCATGTCTGGTGACCCCGAGTCGGTTAAGATCCTGATTCAAGGCGAGTACATATTAGGCTGGGTTAACGGGATAGATTTGGATCTGACAACGAACACAGTATACTGGATCGATGCTCAGTTAGACATCATTGGGTCAATCTCCATCGAGGGTAAAGGTTTTACAACGACTCGACAGTTTCCAGGTGAACGCCATGGTTTTGGAATTAGCCTTTCTCATGTAAGTTGATAACCGAACTTTCAGTAAATCAAAGTATCATTCTTTGGGTTGCATAATGTCCGTACAAAAATACATAATACGAAACACAAAGTGGTTGGTATGAATGGGGGAACCTTTTTTTATAGCTGATCCCACGCAATCTCTTCACAAATTGAATCAAAATAGCCTCCCTCTTTCTTGATCGATCTCTTTGGTAAGCTTTTTATGCAGCTTCATTAACTATTTTCACTGAGCTAATGCTAGTGGTTTACATGTAAGCTTGATGGACTACTGAGACTCGTTGGATTCAAGTCAATCACAGATATGAGGGACTCTGGGAATAGCGCTGGGGTTTTTATGAGGCTTCGTGCAGGGTTTCCACCCAGCGGCTGTTCGGCCCGGTGAAAAGTCAACAATCTGTTAAAGACAAATACTCTTATTTGCTTTGCTACGTTTCAGACTGGGGTTTAAAACCTCGGAAACGGTCTTAGGCTTGTACGAAAGGCTTCTGCCGTCGTCTTAGCATTTAGTTTAAACCTTCGACATCTGATGTGGCCCGGATTTTGATTCCATGTCAAAATGTCGACAAAAGTCTTACACAATAGGAGGCTATGTGTCTGTGTATCTCCTGCCCTTTAGCAAGCGCCCTTCAAAATGCAACTTTAGTTTAAGGATTTGTTGAACAGGTGTCCTCTAACCCAAGAATAAAACGACCTGTGGCAATAAACACCCGCTGTTGTATGCCCTCAGAATAGCGCCCTGCAGTTCAATATCAAACAACTCTTTTGTAATCAAAGCGCCCACGGATGTTAACAGTGGGTGGTCAATATGATGACTACCCAATTATGTTCACACACACTTGATAACGAAAAAAAACACAGATTGATCAACATCATTTGCATCTCAAAGCTGAGATACCTTATTGAAATTTTTTAAATAAAATCGTAACTAATGCGGTGTTCGCAGGAGTACGGTACCGTTCGCTAGAAGTAATCCGTATTTCATTACGTCTCTGTCTCTATTCCATTTTGTTACAATCAAGTATCATCTAGCCTTTTAAAGCAGACTGAGAGCTTTAGGATAAACTCTCATCATTACTTTCTTATCAGGAAGTGGCGAAGGTACTCAACCTTTACATAAGCCAAAGGTGCATACAGATTTGAAAATGGGTTAGGTCAACACAAAATTGAACAATTTTATTCATTTAAGACTGAATAAACTTTTGCTTGATTTGGGTGAATGGTATCTTTAAATAGGCAATTGAATTGATGTACAGCTGAATGACATCAAAGTGTAGTCCATTGAAAATGGGTTAGGTCAACATAAAATTGAACAATATTATTCATTTAAGACTGAATAAACTTTTGCTTGATTTGGGTGACTGGTATCTTTAAAAAGGCAATTGAATTGATGTACAGCTGAATGGTATCAAATTGTAGTCCCGGTGTATTAATACAGTTGTAATTTGTCTTGCTATGACCGGCACAATTTATGCTTTTTTACCGGTATCACTACACTACGGTTTTAATCAAATGTCTCTATTCAACTCATTTCGATTTGGCATCGTATTCACATGAGATTCATTCAGTGGGTGAGACTAAAACAGCTCTAGTATCCCTTTTTAGGCCATCGGCCCAATATTTGAGACGACCTTTGCCACGGAAAATAATATAATTTTTGATATGCATACATGTACATACATCCACACATGTATCTAAACATGCCCATATAACATATGTAATAACGCTGTTTAGGTTGACAAAATAACCTATGATTTGTCAAATACTTTAAAGATGGCGGCGTCCATTTAAAGTTCAAATGGTACAGCATATCATTATTTTAAGGCTTCTGCTAATCACTGATTTTCGTCAAAGAATTGGTAATTGTGACTATATAAATATGTGCTAGCAGAACAAACCAGTTGGAACTTTCAGGACAGCAAATGTTGCCAACGGGTTATGGCCAAAGTTTCCTGTTGCTATATCATACCCTTCAGAAACGGTTGAGCAGACCCCTTATTCATATTTTGTGACTACTTTTGTTTTTAGTGCATCGTAATCATCGTTACTTTTATATATTAATGTAAACCATAGCCACTCATCTGTGTGTTATCCGTTGGGTAATTGATGAGCCTCAGTTTATGTAATCTTGTATCAAATTAGATTTCCATCAATAGTTGATATAAATAATACAGACATGACTGGTGAAGCAACCACATAGTTGAGCTAATTCTTTTTATTATTTAACGTGTCTGAAGATGACATATAAGTAAAAATAAAAGGGAATATTGTGTGCCTGCAGTGTTCACAGCAGTACGGTACTTTTCGTCAGAAGTAGTAGTGTCGATTTTAAGACTGTTTTGTTTAATTAAGTGGTTTTATACCGTGCTTGAGTTTATATCATGAATGTGACAGGAATAACGGCATTGTTGACACCAGACATCAGAGGAACTCCAGAGATACCGTGAAAGAATTATATCATTTGGATAGTCTCGTGATCACTGTTCGAATATGATCTGATAGTTATATTATTTACAATAAATACAAGCCATCAATAATTTGTATTCTTGGCAGAGCCGAAGAGTAATTTTTACACTCCGTTTGGAGTAAACAAAGCGGCTTAGAAGTAGTACAATTAATCAGTCGTAATAGATAAGGCATCCGCCAACCTACTTTTTTTCTTCCAGAAATACATTTACTGGACGGACTGGAAAAGTAACGGAGTTTATAGATTGAACAAGACTGGTGATGGGGAAATCAGTCTGATCAGAACGTCAGGAGGTCAACCTATGGGAATTGCCAACTTGATTCAAAAGCAAGGTATGGGTTTCATTTAGATACGAAAGGCATCTTTCGATATAATATATAATATTCTTTCTTTATCTTTTTCTGTGTTGTGATAACGTAGGACGTGTTGGTAATTAGTATGCTCTTTTGATAAAGAATGCATTTTTTCATTTATATACAGAATATTATATTACAGTGAAGCTTCTTATACACAGACGCTTTGCCTTCAGGGCCACAAAACAGTGTCAGTTTAGAGAGGGAATTTGTTTTGCAGAATGTCTCGCAAAACAACAGCATCCTCAATCAGTTGTGTTCATGGCGATGTCAGAGTTTGACTATCCACTACATTTGACATTCCTACGCTTGAACATAACACATGATGGTTTATCAAAAATGTAATATTTCACTTTTGTACGTGTTCCGCTGTCGTATAAAAGCCATCATCATCATGTTGTTCATCATCATGGGCAATACAATCGCTCCTTCGTTATTTCCCCTTACTTGAATGATATGTTGACTCGTTGAGTCATTGAGTCATTCGCTGGTACAGAAAAAGACTTCTGAGATATAATCACGAGCACATTTTGAATAATATGTGAATGGTAGGGCCTATAGAGACAGAAATAATATGTACTGATTAATCAATTGATTTGTGTTTTACGCTGTGTTTAAGGGTATTTCAGTTATTAGACGGAGTTGTATTCCAACGATGATTGACACTAGCCCAACCGAGATGGGAAGTGTTTCAAAAATGTTGGAAAGTTAATCTTCCTCCAGTGCTAAGTTAAGATAGTATTACTACTATTCGAAAAAGCTACCCTTCAACAGAGGGCACAGTGTGGTATGGGGAGCTTATCATACATGAGTTACTTACTGCGCCCCAGTGTCTCTATGAAAGCTATCCCACATACTCAACGCATCATTTTGTGTAACAGCTATCTGCAGTCTTTCTTTTGTCTCAATGTCGCTTTATTTTCCATAACTACTACATTGGGAAATGATTCTCGGTGTCTGTCCGCCCATCACAAATGTTTGTGAGCACGCTATCTTGAAAACAAATCAACCGTAAATCAAATTGGTTGTTATTGCATAATGTTTCAATATTTATGTCTGCATGTGTTGTGAACAGGGAAAGTAGGGAATGAATCCTCGGTTTAACTTGAAACTTGATATATAACCTCCTTCTTTTTTAAATAACCGACAGTATTGAATGTACCCATCTCCGTAAGTCAAAATGTGCGCCTATGCATAATTTACTATATTTATGGCTACATATGTTGTGAACAGGATAACTTTTTAACAATTCACAGATTAATTTGAAACCTAGAAATATAGCCTACTCGTATTAAGACAACGGATGGGATCGCATTTCACCACATTCCATAAAAGAAAATAGCCGCCATTGCACAATTGTACACTATCCAGACCTATTTGTTGTAGACATGATAACTTGAGATCAAACTCATAGATTAACTTGAAACTTGGAAGTTTACTCTATGAAAACATTGGATTTCATAAAATTACGCAATACAATATGACTGCCATCGCATAATTTCGCAACAATTCACATCCAAATGTTGTGAACAAGATAATTTGACAATAAATTCACTGAATATCTTGACACTTACACTGTAGATTCCTCACACAAAGACAAAGAATGGGACTGCATTTCCCCAAATTCCGTAAAACAAAATGGCCATACCCATGCCTATGTGCTATGAACATAATAATTTGAGAACAAATTCAGTCATTAACTTAAACCTTGTACTGTGGCTTCTTCTCATTAAGTTGTTGAAAGGTTAATTACTTAATTCAACAGGCGGGACTGACGTCATTGTTCGAAAACATTTGTCGGACACCAGAGTTTTTCCGTTTGCTTGTGTATGTATTGGAAGAAATCTGTAACACCACGTTGTATACACAAGCTTGGTGTATATACATATCAATAGCTCTTTGAGTAACACTTACGTTTATCATGTTTTCAGCTGACATGTGGTTTTACATGTATGTACAAGAGGTTGTTTGTTGTAGTTGTTTCGCTCGGGAAGGAATCCTCACTTTCGGCTTCAGATGAAAGCCTTCATCAGTGCAGGCAATAGGGGACGGCCACGACTAGTTGATAAAACTGCCGTGTTTTCAAACAATGACGTCAGTTCCGATTTTTTAATAAACTAATTCAACGCTATGCTAATTTGATTGCAAGTGCAATACAGGTGCTTGTTGAAAATATGCAATCAAAATTACAAGTTTATGTCGAAAAACAATTGTCTTTCCCTTAAATTGAAATAGAAAAAGCGTGATTTGACCGTGAATATAAGCATATTTTGTCACAGTGAATTTTTTGTTTTAGTTAACATTTAAGAAGAGAGTGTTCATACATTAGGCCTACTATTTTATTATACTGTACATCTTTTTTGGCAAAAACATTGATGACAAATACTCATGCCATTCACATTTTATCATTTCTATATTGATATTGTTTTCGCCGTTCCTGCAGGGATCTCCTTTCTTCCCGAACATATCAAGTGTCCACATTTAGTGCTGCCTGGTTATGACGTAGCGACAGGGAAAGTCGTAAGACAGTGTTACTGTGCAGACGGCTTCAGCGTGTCTAGGACTAACGTCAGCGAAACATGTACCGTAAAAGAAATTAACGCAACTGGATTAAGTGACCCAGATGAGAGGGGTAAGATATACTTAGACTTGTGTTAAAATGGCTATCAAATTTACTATGTATAATCCCCATTATTTATTTTTAAACGATAGCGTGAAAACAGATTTTCAAGGATTTTAATATGCATATTATATAACCTGTATAGATCTGAAGTTAAAATGTAATGAACAAAACGATTGTCATGATTGGGTTTACGAACAAGAAAGACTGAGGTGGTAAGAATGATTCAGAAGATTCAAACTTAGCCTAATTTGATATCCCTATCTACCTTTGTTGGCATTCGTTTTGAGCATATCAATTTACCTACCCTTTCTATTACATAACTCTCGTTATAACATGGATAGTAAACCTGCAAAAACATCTCGAAAATTATTGATTATATATTCACAATGTCAGTAACTTTGGTTGAAACGAAATCTAAACTAGATGTGTATCTCAAATATGGCAGCAATATCTCAGACGATGCCGAAAAAAGCTTTCCGGAAAATCAGCATTGTTTCATATTCATCGACGATGTCACCACATATTGGGAAAATAAATCAATCTTTTTACATATTTACCCTACTCCCGGAGCACAAGCCAAACTACTATTTCTAAGTTGGCCTTTTCGCATGGCCAAGTTGTACATCTGCACATGTTTTCTGGCCGAATCGGCGTACACGTGAAATCCACCGCTAAAGCCTCGCAATGTTATATTACTCTAGGTGTTAAGTCATTTGTCGTAACAGATGATCTACGTTGATTTTCGCAGAATCCAAAAAGTGCAATGAGAATTACTTCCAATGCACAAAAACGCTCAGATGTGTGCCTATAAGATGGAAATGTGACGGAGAAAATGACTGTGGCGACGGAAGTGACGAAGAACAATGTGGTAAGCAAGATACTACAATTGTCACGATTACTGCTGACTAACTATATTATTTCGATATCATCCCTATATACATGGGTTGACATTCACTTTAATTTGTTCACTTACCTATCTGTTCCATCGCATGTATATCGCACTGTTAGAAATTTGCTTCAAACGTCAGGTTTGTTTGTTTGGATGATTAGTGTTTAACGTCGTACTCAAGGGTATTTCACTTATATGACGACGGACTCAAATACAGAACATCACAAACAAATCTGCTTCCCATTACCCTTTAGCTCTGCGAACACCAGGGGCAACAGAAAGCAGCCTCTTTTCTCGCGAGCAATGAACACAGTCCTAAAACACACCGATCTTCAGCGATCTGTTTAAAACTAAAGTGTACATTTACACAAGACTATTTGGCAAATCTTCTGGGGCCAGTTACTGGAAAGACTTTTAGCTGGTAACACCAGATTTAATCACTTATAGAGGATTACAGATATACATTTAACATGGTGTGACGTCGTCTAATACCAGATTTAGTTTAATAGCTCTTTGGCAAATCGGCCCCAGGAGTACATTTTCACTCAATTTTCCAAGTAGACCCCCAAGGAGATTTCCAGCCACATTGTACATCTATTGCAAAGACTCCAAGAAATAAACTGAGGCAAGCACATTTTTCTCTCTTTGTTCACTCAATATATACTACGCTTTTATCTAGAACATAAGATGATTCATCAATTTTAAGTAGTCTACATCCCCGTGCAAGTGTGATTGCTTTTTAGAAATACATACATGTATACACTTAACCAGCTTGGTTATAAGACCCCTGATATCACAGGCCATTTTGTTCTCGTCAATCTGTCATACTTAACGAGGGGTAGCTTCATCAATTACTTACAAAGAAACAGCTAATTACAGGTAGAATTCAGGTGAGAAAATTTAGCAGACGGAGTAGAAATCAATAATTTAAACATAACATACCTAAGACTGGTCAACAAAACATGCGAACAGAAAGTCTAACACACCTATGATCGGATATCATTTCAAATAAAACTCTCACACTATTTAAGCGATCAATAGGAATCTGTTCAGACAGATTAAAATGTACTTCACTTATATGAGTGGTTCTCCATCAGTACATGAAAACAAACACATCAACATCGCTATCAAATTAATTATGTTATCTTATTTGTTTCATTTAGCGATAAATAGAAATTGACATGTGGGAGCTGAATATATGATTAGACCTTTCAAATTCAATAAAAACAATTGTTTCTGATATAATTTCAATATTTGCTTTTTAATATATTTAAGTTTTATTGAAATAAAAAAAATTACTTTATTCAATGTTAATTTTTATGTTATGGTATTTAGTGTTTATCTTTTTATATATTTAATACTTGTATTATATGTCAACCGACATGAAAAGAGGCACATACTTATATACCTGTAGTTTATTGAGGTTGAAAATAAAGATAATCAATCTATCTAAATTGAAATTCAACTAGAGATAATGAAAAGGCAATCAAATCATTATCACATTTTTATGGAATTTTATAGATTAAAGTTTGTATTCTTTAAGAAAGGTTCACTTCTACTAAACTATTTGTATGCAACAATAATATTTTGATTTCCCAAGACACTCTTTTTTTTAAATAAATTTTCAACAATAGATACAGTTTTTTGTAAGTAAAGATTGCCATAAAACTTATATTTAAAGTAAAACAGTTAAAGTAAAACAGTCTCTCAAAATTAGGGATTATTGTTATCACTGATTACCACAATTAATGCAGTGTTAAAATATATAAATTTTTAAATAAATGTCAACTTGACACACCATAATTTAAATATTCTTGCAGAGTACATGTTGTTGTTGTTGTTGTTATTTTTAAACTTAAACTTAACAAAGGCCAGGACAAGCTTCCTTGAACAGAAAAAAGTTTCTAGATGAACTGATCCACTGATCAACTGGTTCTGCAATCATGCAAAGAAAATTCAAATGTCACCTGGACATTTCAGCTAATTTAATTTTTTTTTAAAATTCTGCTCAATAAGCTAATGACCAGCCTTCTTTCTTATAAATCAGGAAGATCCTATACAAACTAAAAAATGGGGTCAAATGCAGGTTGAAATGTACAAGCCAGTTTAACACATTTATCTTAATAAGAAAGCTTTATGAATTAGTGTGCAGGGTTTATTTCATTACCGTACTAATAGCTGAAGGTCTGATTACAGCGATTTATGGAGTGGCTATCTTAAAAGAGTCAAGCGATGGGATTTTTAGCGCGAAAACCAATCTTGATTTGGAAAACAGCATATAGCGCAGAACGTTCCAGGAAAGGGGTAGTTAGGATTTGTGGCGAGATCTTGCTGTTAACTATGTCAAGAAGCTGTGAAATTGAAAGACACCCACCCATCCATCACAAAGCGGCTGTGACCTTGTGAACGCCATGACAGCTGATTCAACACTTTAATATGAAAAATTATCAAATTGAATTTAATCAGATTTATCCATAAATGGAATTTTGTAAATATCCAAATAATCACCAAAGGAATAGTGAAGGATTTCTCACAAAGACAGAAATTTAAGAATTGAAATATTTCTCCAGGCGTCTACCATCATGTATGTATTTCTACTCTAAGACAAGTTGATTTGTTTGTTTGTTTGGTTGGTGTTTAACGTCGTACTCAAGGGTTTTTCACTTATATGATGACGGATTGTCCACTTCACATTGTACACAGCCGTATCACGGTGGAAAACCGGGAGGAAACCTCGTAAAAACCACCCCCGCGATTGCCGGAGCCACGTTGAAGCAGTATGTCCACAAGATAACTGTCTTGAGCAGATCATGAGTTACACACTGCCTTACACGATGTACATGTATGACAGATAAAATACTGGGCAGTTCATGTTAAAAAAGACCATCTCTACATGGGTATAAAATACGCCTAGACAGCATCAGTGATGGAGAAAGATGGCTACATGTACTTCAGGGGTATTGTCATTATTTGATGAATATTGTAATTTGTATAAACAATTACATACATGTACCTTTAATATTTAAAATGGTTATATCAAAGTTTCAGGTGTGCAAGTAATATTCCCATCAATATTGAAATAAAAAATGGTTTTTAATTGTTTTGCTTTATTTCTTTGATTAGGGTTTAAGGCCGTACTTAAGGTTATTACATGTACACAAATATGATGGAGGCCCAATGGGTGTACGCCTCAGCTTTGCCATCAACCGAATAAAACCTAGGGCAATCACAAGATGCAATACTACCATACCACAAGCAGATTGGCTTCTTGTTGCCCCTTATATGTAGCTCCTAGAACACAAGGGCAACAGCTCTCCTGTCCCCAGGTCATTAACCACTTCTGACAAGTTCTAATATATTCTATAGCGTCTGACCCGCACAGGGCCATTATAATCACAATTACATATATATTTCTAAAAGCAATCACACTGGCACAGGGATGTAGATCAATTAAAATCGAAAAATCATCTTATGTTCTAG
>JAVFBW010123493.1:0-14590 GCA_034783835.1 Mopalia ciliata
AGGAGTGATCTCCCCTGATGACTCAGACTGGGTTGTTCCTAGGACTTTTCTGGGCGCCGTATGACGCCACAGAACGCAGGTACTAAGGTAAACGTAGGTACTAAATTAAATCTTTCAGTATTTTTAAATTGACGTATGGTTAGAGGCAAGGCCTTGTCCGACATGTAATGTACTAAATTAAATCTTTCAGTATTTTTAAATTTACGTCAGTATGGTTGGAGGCAAGGCCTTGTCCGACATAAAATGTACTAAATTAAATCTGTCAGTATTTATAAATTGACGTTAGTGCTAAAGTCAATACAAGCTTGCATGGTCTTCCATTGACACATAATTTATACATCCTGAAAGTGTCACGTAACTGGGGTCTCCACAGCACCCGAACATAATTTGAGATGTTCCAATAACATTTGAATTCTTAGTGAGTTTTTAATTTAACGAAAGATCGTTTTACTTCTACTCTATAATTTAAGACAAGCTTGAAAGTGCATAGGAAAAAAAAATGACTACTTCAACACAGAAAACCTCAAAGGAGAGGGCGAAAGAAACTGGCATTCAAATAATTTGGGTCATATCAGTGATTGATACATCCAAATACGATATCAGAGATTGATACATCCAAATACGATATCAGAGATTGATACATCCAAATACGATATCAGTGATTAATACATCCAAATACGATAACCCATTACCTCTATCTACACTTTCTTCTCAATCATTCTAGAACTAATATTTAAAGACACGAAATATGAGCCGGACAAAATTATCAAACTGACATGAAACAACTGAAGACACTTAGTTCCCAGGGGTAAGCTTTTATTGCAGAAATATATGTTGATTACACTCTGCAGTCAAGAAGGTACAGGTATAAACATGAATCTTTCAAGTGTCCTTACAATAAACATTTAACTTTGGTACGATAGGCGTTCTGACTGGCATTCTTCTAAACTAGGTGCACTCTTTCCTTATGGCGGAGATAACTCATTCAAAATGTTTTCAATCTACCTAAAAATAAGGGGGAATCGACGAAATTCGTGCATCCGGTGCACGTGTATCCCTCGAATTTGGCGGAATTGGGTTTCTGTGACAGGGACAAATTTGAATGATTCTGATTACTGTATGTCGATACCGTTTTCTCATGAAAATGTAGATGAAAGGGTTCGCTATATAATTAAATCCCGCCATGATATGAACAGCTAACTGTATCTTTGGCTGTAATTCAAACCCAACACCTATCAATATGACAGATATCTGAAAAAAAAAAAAAAATCATGGGCAATTATAAAAACGGGGCATGTACTGTTTCTTTAAAAAGGGTTTGCTTCATTTGTAAGGATAGTAAAATATATAGGATTGCATTGTTTTCCCAAGATTTGCTAAGAGGAATTTTTTTCACCTGAGATTAAATCGATAATCACAAAAATATGATATGATGTGGAAATGGTGTAAATGTAACTATACTCTCCCAAAAAAGAAACGCAACATCTAAAAAAAATTATGAATTCTTCCAAAAATGTGCTTGATTCATATATGACAACATGATCATGTTATCATGTAAATGTCCGATAATGGGATTCTCTGGAAGTGGGCAAGAGAGATAATTTATCTTTGGAAAGCGGTCCTCTGACGTCAAAACATTCATGCTGGTGGAGCTTTTACATGGCGTCAAACACATTTTTGCAATGTGACGTTAGTAAAAAGTCCATGAATCTCGACCGTTTTGACGTCAGGGGACCGCATTCAATGCCCCTTTTTGGAACATTACGAGATTCCCATTGAATTTAAGCACCTGATAGTGGCTGTTGATCACACGTGACTTTTGGGTCAGTATTTGTGTAACGCTGCACGAAGAAAGTACAGGGAAAACCTTAAGGAAGTTACACGTGCGAATTATGCCTAATTATTAAGCGAGTTTATTAGGTATAAAGGACACATAACCGTTCAATTGAATTCAGTTGTTAAATTGTTTCTTCAACCTGCTACGATATGCCAAGACTAGACGCAGCTACCCGGAACGTCGTCATTGGTCGTCTTCTGGCCTGTGAAGTATAGAATGCAGTCGCTAGACTTAATCATGTCCACCGGAGCACGATTTCCAGGCTCTTTCAACGGCACCAGCAATCCGGTTCAACAGCTGACCGTCAACTTTCTGGTTGACCTAGGGTGACAACAGCGGCCCAAGACCGGACGATAACAGGAACAGAAACCGCATCAAATGTCCAAGATCTCTGGAGAAAATCGGCACTGATTGTCAGAAACTGTCTCCGTCAAAACGGCTTACGTGCCAGATGTCTTTACTTTCGCGTAGTACTGAAACAACAGCATCGACGTGCAAGGGTCCGAAGATGCAACAAATGAAGGGACTGGAATCTGCGAGGCGAGTCTGGTTTGGCGAGGGATCCATACTCAAGCTACAGAGAAGAGATGGTCGTACACGTGTCTATAGACGCCGGAATGAGAGGTTCCCAAGGAACTGCATCCTTGAGGTCGACAATTTCGGCGGAGGATGTGTGATGATGAGGGGTGCCACATCCTGCGCCCGAAAAACTCAACTGGTGCACATCCCTGGCAACCTTAACACCCCTCGATATACAGATGCGGTTTTGACACCACATATGCTGCCCATAATGGACCTCCTAGGAGAGGTTTTTCAGCTCGACCGCGCACACACCTCGTGCTACTGTTGAGTTTCTTAATAACCAGAACGTAACAGTGTTGCCTTGGCCGTCCAAATCACAAGATTTGAACCCAATAGAACGATTGTGGGATTATTTGGATAGACACATGCGCAGCCAATATCCAGCTCCCCAAAGTCTGCAAGAACTGCAGCAGGCTCTTGAGCGAGAATTGAGGAGCATCCCGCAAAATCGTATTTGTCGATTGCTCATGTCTATGCGGAGACGGGTCCGTGCTGTGTTACAGGTAAATGGTGGGCACAACATATGTTGACTTTGCATTGACGTCGTCTGAGCGCTATGTACTTAAATGTGATACATTTTGACATTTTAATGAACTTTAAAATCTGAACAACCAGTGTGCTTAATGTCAATGTAATGTGATGCTAATTTCTGTGTTGGACATTCTGATTTGGATAAAACAATTTAATGTTGCGTTTCTTTTTTGGGAGAGTAGATTTAATAAATGGGTATGAATAAATAATAAAACAAAAAGGGAGGGTGAAGTTTATAAGTAGTGTACTACTCGATGCACGTTCGTAAAGAAAGAGAGCAAGAAAAAAAACCTCCGAATATAATATAAATAAGTACCATATATGGTGACCAGCAAATGACGAAGACTGCCGACAGACCTCCGATCACCCTAGCGAATACCAGTTCACTTGGCGGTACTGTTTGGGACTGAGAGGACACTACTGTAGCGACTATCCTCTTCATTCTTAAGACAGCTTTTAGGACTGAGCCATTGCATATCACAACTGTTACAACTGTTACCATCCCAACCGATCCATATATACACCCAAACACATTGGGTAATCCAAGCATACTTCGTCGAAATACATTACATTCAAGGACAAGCTCCGATGAATTGGTCGAGTATGTTTTCGTGTACAGATAATAGTCACCTAGACCTATGTACGGCAAGCTGCAGATGACCACAGTAAACGCCCAAGCGAAAGAAAGATTTTGTCGTCCATGGTGGACACTAATATAGCTTTTGTAGAAGAATGGTTTGCACAAAGCTAGATATCTGTCAAAGGCCATTAGGGAGGCAATAAATGCTGAATACAGCGGGAGAGAAGATTGGAGGAAAGCCACGACGCCGCAATAAACTTTGGATGTTGGTCCTCGGTAGATCAAGAAACCATGAACGAACACAGCTTGGATACAAGCCAAAGTATCCGTACAAGCCAATACTAGTAGTAAACTACTGGCTTGGTGAGATGATCTGGATAAGTTCTTTGCAAAGATGATCATAGCTATAATGTTGAAGATAATCGCTGGGAACACAACCATAGCGAAACTAAGGAATGCTACGTGAGGGGAAGCGGGATCCGCCTTAAATCCAGTGTCCACAGTGGAACAATTATCGTCATCGTACATGTTGTATGTAACTTGAATGAACAATTCGCTGGTTTGAAACTCACTGTGAACTCGTCTTTTGGTGACAGTTTAGTACAAAAGATTACTTCTTGAATCTTTATCACGTCACTTTGTAAATAGCTTAAAACGACTAATAATTTGTGAGTACATCGATAAATGAATCCTTATCACAAATTGTTGTTCTAGTAAGTTGTCTAAATACTACTTTGCACACAGACCTCAAGAATCGTTCCCAATGCTTTCATTCGAACATATCTTTAAAATCTACTTTGGTATCCTTTTTTCCATCCCTTTGCACTCCAGTAAATATATAGTGAGCTAATGAGGTATTTATTAAGACGTCCCCCTATTCTGATTCCACCTCGTGATTCTTTGAAAGCCTTGCATTTAATGTTTGGTCATAACAGAGGACGCATGACACTATTGCCATGGTTACAGGTATTTTAGCGGGAAATTAAATGTCAATCACTGTGAAATGAAAACGGAAATGGCAAAATATTAAGGCAGGATAGAAAAGCGTTAATAAGGTGTTCACGACCATCAAAGACAAAAACAAAAAAAAAAAAAAATTAAACAAACAAACAAAAAACACAAACAAAATAGCTTGAACGTTTAGAAATAGAAGTAAAGCCAAAATGTAATTTATGATAATGAGAGAAGTCTGGAGATTAATTAAAGGGATATACACTATCACAGTCGTACAGACTTTTAAATATTCTACGACCCCGTAAACGATTTGTCATAAGGAACGTAACAAACGCTTTATTATCAAAGTGGTGTTTCTGGTATCTTGCTATTGTCCAGGGGCCGGTTGCTCGAAGCGCTATTAAATTTAATACTGTATTAGATGACGTCACGCCATGCTGTTAATCTATCTCTAACCTGGTATAAGCGATTTAATCTGGTGTTATCGATTAATACTATTTCAAGCAACCGGCTCCTGCTCAAAATGACACCGTCCAGGGGCGTAGCCAGCATGTGGCACTGTAGGCCCGGGCCTACACTTTTTTGGTCAAAATATCTTTTTGTAAAAAACAGCCATTATTCAAATCCGTAAGCTGGCTGGACAAGTTTAAGAGTATAGACTGAAAAAAACTATTGAAACGTACGTAGCAATAATATGACTAAATTAGATGACTTATCCTTCTGTCATCTAGGCTAGAGCATTTATATCGCGTGCCGTTTCACTTAACAGGCTACCCATCGAAAAATACTAGGATCCGATGTTGTCATGTTTTTAAAAACTACACCAGGTTTGTCTTGCGACGTGAATAAGGGGAACGATTAATTGAATTGAATAAGCAAATTCGAAGATACCTTCGGCCTAATAAGAGAAGGCGAGAGCTACCCAACAATTGACATCTGATGTCGATTTCTTCAGCTTGGCATCGACGTCAATCGCAAAGTCGCTGTGGATTTTAATTGAGTCTCTCTTCATTTATAACGCTTGTAGTTTTTGATTTCGTGCATTGCGCTTAAAGACCGTCAAGCAGTTGCCGAAAATATTGGCATGGTACATTTAGCTATAGTTGAATCAAAGACAATTTCCGGCTATAGCTGTATCAAAGACATTTACTCGCTGCAGTTGCACCAAAGGCATTTCTAGTCTATCTTTGTATGTACAAATATCAGAAGTTGTCTAAATGCAAGACTACTCTATACGTGCACCTTGTTAAATTAAAATACATTACAGGGTATGGAGTATTGAATTACGTATTTTAACTAGTTTGTTTTGGGGGTTTCAAAGCGATATTGAATGAGGTGTCTCAAGTTAGTAAGAGACTAGGAAACCAGACTAACTCTTGGTACACTTCTCCCTCTACAGGAAAATGCTGACCGGTCATGGCTGGTCACATAACTGACTCTCAATAGATATCACTAGTGTTAGTGGTCAACAAAAGAGGGCTAAGTGTACCATCAGTCATCAGTTGAGTGAGACACCTGTACAGAATACCGCTTTAGAGAACACCCAAACAGACCAGATAAATTGTCATGCCAAGTGGAGTTGTCCTGATAAGTGAATGAACTTAACATTATGTTGTGTTTTTTGGGGGCTTTATTAGGTGTCCTCCTGGATGGGTGTCCTTTAAAGCGGGGTTACACTGTATATATTTCTAAAAGCATTCACACTGGCACCGGGATGTAGATCAATTAGTCGAACAATCATCTTATGTTCTAGATAACTCCCAGATACAAGTTTCTTAGTAAACCGTAATATCGAGTTATGGGCAACCTACGGAAATCACGAGAGAAGGTAAGGATCATTAATAGTGTGTAGAAAATATTGTTGAAAATGACATTTAGCATGGGTTATGAATAAATCAGCCTACAAATAAGTTTTTCAGAGATACAGGGATAACGAATGAATATATCTGCTAAAGATAATGAGTTACAACCTTTCTGATACAGAGGGAAGTTTCGCCTTAACCTCTAGGTCCTGTAGATTTTTGTTTCTCTTGTATGTACTGTATATACATATATTTCATATTTCAGACAGGCTTTCGCCACTTGTCCGACTCCGTTAATGATGCTACAAGCAGAAACAGATGAAATTCTATATTATCTAATTGTTAGTACCGGTACGACACCTTGTTATTATCCACGACTATCAAAGCCGCACAACCAGCATCCACTAACTAGTATCCGAGGAAACGTGCCGTGGCTTGTAGTTACCATGTTGTTTTGATTGTTAAGTGTTTAACACCACATTTAGCAGCGACATGTATCCGGTATGACGGTGGATCAGAGATAATACCGTGCTAGCCTTCACTGCTTGTCATCAGACATAACTAATTCCTGTCACCAGGAAGTAAATTAGTAAATTTCAGTGTAATACACCCATGTGTATATTTGTTTCATATCTCCACGAGTGGGATACAGCGTTCACACGCTCTAATTCCCCACTTGCTCCTCATTGATCCAATTAAACCAATTAAATGCTAAAACTTGCGCAGACTATTTTTTGACAACTAACAAATGGCGTCTGCACTGCTCGGAAACCCAATGTCCGTACCATGTACTGCCCTGCAGTTTGGCCATTCCAGCTCATATCAGTTACAATAATGAACCTTTGACATAAACCGACATATTGGTGTTGTATAGTCATCATTATCTTATTTATAACGGTAGATTCATCACTTCTCTTGTTTTCAATCTGTCTTTCGATCCATTCTAACTTTTGTCAAAGAGTACATAGCTCTGCACGACACAGTTCGGTGTGTTTGGAATTTTTCAAATGTATTTGTTACGCTATGCTTATTGGTTAAGGCTAAGTGTTAGACATTGACTCGAATTAAGACTAACTTTTTGTACTTTTCTGTCAAATTTCAGTTGAATAAATATTGCATTTAAACGGGCACTGTTTTATGTTACGCGGGTGCTGCTCACTGACCCAAATGTGTATGTATCAATGCGCGCTTCTCGTTTCTCTTTCGACAGGAGACCGAAAATATATATTAGTTCCTGATTAAAATTGATAGAACACATGTATTTATGGAATAAATACAATGTCAAATTCGTGACCCGGGTATCAAATTTATGAAAACTCTGTCAGAGGATCGGAATAAATGAAAATTACTACCCGAGTTTAATAAATTTGATAACTCCGGTTCGCTTATGAGATATTCTCTATATAGTCAGTCGTCCGACATTAGATTCTAACAAGCTGTTAAGAAAGCGGTTATGAAGGATCACTCATTTTCTGTTAAAAGTCTTTTAAACGCGAATTCCTACAGATATGGTGTTTAATCTGACTGACTGTTGTTTTGGGGTTTCGTCTCTTTAAACGTTTCTTAAGCGCTTTGTTATGTTTACATTTTTCTTGGCCACTTGTCAGATTAACAAATAACATAAACAATGATACTGATAAAAATATTTAATTTTTTACTAAACAATACTGTAATTACATTTAAATGATACGTTAGTAATTAAGTTTACAGTATTGGTTCTTAAATTTTATCAAACGATGTTATAAGCGCAGAGTAGTTTGTAGAGTCAGTTTGGTACCAAAAATAGTTTGGACACCCAACATCTTCTGTACCCAATTTAATGTAAAAATAGGACTATTTTCATAATATCTGTCTTAAAATCAAAGCCACTAGGGGTTATTGAGACCTGATTTTGGTCTGCTGAATTTGGGTTAGGAATCTGAAATATTAATCTAAAAATCCTGACCAGTATCTATTTTAATTACATTATCAGATTTTTATTACAGTATAGGTTGCAACATGATCCGTACACCTGAATCAGAAATGTCAAATTCAGGTTGTATACAATACTATCTCCAAATCCAACAATTCCAAAGTCTCTTAGGGTGAATGAGTATATATAAACTTAATGTCCACAATTTTACCCATAAAATGATTCATTTGGAAAATATTTTATGATTATGTTAAATTTAATGTTCAGTAGGCAGAAAACACAACTTTCAGTTAGAATCGGGATTTCTCTGAAAACATACATTTGTTTGTTTAGATGCTATAATGCTTTCACAACAATCAAAAAGGAAACAGTTGTGCCTAAACAACATTTGAGATGATTTACAGTGAATTGTGAATGTGTTTATATAATACGTTAGACCATTGGTAGAACAATTAACAAGTTGAAGGGCAGTTTTAGAGCTTTAGTTTAATATCACATTCAGAACTGCTGAGTTCATAGAAGATCAAATATGAATGAAATATATATGTTGAGTTACATTACACGGTCAAATATAGAGCCAGTCATATCTCCCCGATCACCCACCTATGTAAAACTAATGAATACATGTACCACAGACACTGGTTAATTTCATTTAGATTACAGCAGGTGATTGGAGGGAGCTTCATGTTGCCCTGGTGCACTCAGAGCTAAAGGGGAACAGAAGGCTGATCTGTTTGTTGTGTTGGTATTGCGTCCTGTCGTTGTCCTGTATTTGTCCCGTCCTGTCTTTGTTTGTTGCCAGGGGTGTCCAGGGTGGTTTTCTTTACCCATGGGGCTGGCACGTCGTCATATAAGTGAAATACCCTTGAGTACAACATTAAACCCCAATCCAACAAACAAACAAATCTTGTCTACAAAAAAAGTACATTTTTTAAAAAAATTCATTTTCACCTGGAGTTGCTGTGGATAACCTTATATGACACAGACACATCTAATGAAGGCAGATACTACAGTACATATTTTGATACAGTTACAAATGATCATGACTGATCAACATGTCATGATTTTGTTTATGTGATTGGTGTTTATTGATGAACTTATACTGCCTATGTTTTTTTCAACTCATATGAGGGCTTGCTACATTTTGTAACCATCTAGTACCATCTAGCTTTTTTAACACAGACTGGGACCTTTGGAATAAACCGGCATCAGTACTGTCTTATCTGTCTTATCGGAAGTGATGAAGGTGCTCTCCCTTTACAGTAAGCCAAAGGAGCATACAAATTTGAAAATGGGTTATGTAGGTCAACATAAAATTGAACAATTTTATGCATTTAAAAATGATTGAACTTGTTACTATCATTCTAATTTGTTTGATTTGGGTGACTGATATCTTTAAAAAGGCAATTGGATTGGTGTACAGCTAAATGGTATCAAAGCATAGTTCCGGTGCATCTATACAGTTGTAATCTGTCTTGCTACGACAGCACAAATAACACTAAAATAATGTTTATCACTACATGTAGACATTCAAAGAGGCACTAGGTTTATGACCAAGCGGGCTATTATGTAAGGCATGGAGGTAAGACAGCGACGATTTTAATCAAAAGGGCTTGCTAGTCTAATGGGTGAAGGAAGATTGTCTCCATGTTGCCCCTTAGCTTAACTCTTAAACATGGGCCAATACAATGATCCAGATTGATCAAAATGTGAGCCAATACAAATGACCCAGATTGATCAAAATGTGAGCCAATACAAATGATCCAGATTGATCAAAATGTGAGCCAATACAAATGACCCAGATTGATCAAAATGTGAGCCAATACAAATGACCCAGATTAATCAAAATGTGAGCCAATACAAATGACCCAGATTGATCAAAATGTGAGCCAATACAAATGACCCAGATTGATCAAAATGTGAGCCAATATAAATATTCCAGATTGATTAAAGTGAATAAATGCTGTATCAGTTGCACATCAGTTAACGATTCTGATAACTGTCAAATATTGTCCTGGTAAAAACACACTGTCTGATTATTATAGGAATAACTAATGTTTTTCAAAATGTGACCATTTGCAGAATTTTCCTTGTTTGGAATGAATTCTCTGTCTGGAGAAATTATACGAAATACACAGTGCAAACTTCTTTCCGTTTTTCATTAAAAAAAAAATTTCTTAGTGATATATTTATTCTTACAGCAATAAGTTCATTCTTATAGTAATAAGTATAAATATAAAACCTTCAAATAAGTGTTCACTTAGTTATAAAATTAAGTCTACACATCAATGAACATGGTGCCCTGGCATAACATTAATCAGAACATTTCTAACCACAGACCTAAAATCAATAATACTTACATTTTACAACTCCTGATACCAAAACTAACAATCAATTTGATCAATATAAAGTCATCCTTATTGGTAAAAATATTCAAATGAAAATAAATTCATCTGTTATGAAAGATAAAATTACTTGTTATAAAAATATATTTTTTCCATATTTTTTATACTTTGTTTTCAAATTTATTTGGACATATATATAAATGTCTGAATTACTGTAAGTGATGTGGGTGCTGGTCAAGTACAAATGCCCTCAATGAGTAAATATAATCATGAAATAATAAACAAGGTATTCATGTGATAGGCAATTGAGCAGGGTTTAATGTCATACTTAAGGTTATTTCACTCATATGGTGGTGTATCAGTCCAATGGGTGGTAACAAACAAAACAAGGCAGGATTATCACAAACAGATAAGCTTCTTGTTGCCCCTGATTTTCGTGAGCACCAGGGCAATGGAATTTTTGTTTGTTTGATTAGGGTTTAATGTCGTACTCAAGGGTATTTCACATATATGATGGATTGTCCACTTCACACCTTATTACCGTGGAAAACCGGGAGGGAATCTTGTAAAAAAAACACTCCCGCAATTGCCACAACATGTGACTCGCTCATATACCTGATGGTCAACAGATGGACACGATCCGGTGAACGTTAAATCGAAGCAGGTTCAGTTTAGGAAGCAGACTCGCTACCACTAAGACACAGCTGCACATGGTTTTACTGCATGATGCTGCCATAGCCTAATATGTGCTTCCATATTAAAAATATAACTGATACAACTTTACTATTACAAATCATTCAAAGAACTGAAATATCACAATGTTTGCCAACAAAAAACAAAATAAAAACCTTTGTCTGATTCTGTGATTTTTTATTGATTGATTGATTGATGTTTTATGATCAGTAAAGGGCAGTAATATGGGTTATCTCCCCTTATAGCTAGAATTGAACTATCAAATTAATATGGGTTACAGGAAGATATCTCCCCATGTTGGGTGGGACCCGCCCTCCTTTAAAAGTGAAACCAGATGATGGGAAACGGATGGCAGAAAAATGGCTAGTATGATACGTTTAATTCAGGGTGCAAGCACACAAATGATAGATTGTAATGTGATTGAATCTTCATAAATAACAAAGTTTGTTTGATTGGGGTTTAACATGGTACTCAAGGATATTTCACTTATATGATGACAGATTGTCCACTTCACACTGTAAACAGCCTTATTACACTGGAAAACTGAGTAGAGTAAGAAAGGAGAGTAATTACAGTTTGCATGGCTTTGTAAAAGGAAGATGTTTTCACTCACCAGTGATACAAGGCAAGATATTTCGTTAATAAACATATAAATGATGTGGCAAACCACTAGAATTGTCAACATTTAATACAAAACTGAAGCACTAAAAGTCTATTTATAAGGAACGTCAAATAATCCATCATCAAAATTGTGAGTTTTGTGGTTTTGATAATTATACATTTATGTTTTAGTTTCCAACCTAAAACTGCAAATGTTTAAAAGTAAACAAGGTTTTAGGTGTTTTTAAATGTGTTGGAGTCCATTATCATGGTCGTGTCCGTCTGTCCGTCCATCGGCGTTACAACTTGTAGCTGAGCAGGATCATGTAATTCGGGCTCATCATCATCGTCTGTAGTGTTACCTCCCTTGTTGTCTAGATCTTGTGCTTCTAGACGACCTTGAATAGCATGACGTAGCTAAAGAAAACAACAAGAAAATCTTTATTTAATATATGGAAAGGATTGGTTTTAACCATACACTTTATGTCAAACATACCTCTCGGGCTAAATCAGGGTTTGTACTGAAATCAAATTCCACGATACAGTTAGGATTTTCTAGAAAACTTGTATTGTTAAAATGATGATTTTGAGAATTATAGAATTAATTTTATTTATAGTCTTAGATCCTGTCAATTTTTTCTTTATGACTACTACAAAAGAAAAAGCAACTTGCTTCATCATAACATAAATTCAAAATTGATCAGAAACCTTTTTCGTATCCGAAATGGCAATAAATATTTGCACATAGTCTAACCACATAAATGTTATAAGAATTCCAATTCTAAGGGAGTTATCAAAGACTAAGTATTTCTTTCCAGGAAATTCCATTACTGAAAAATGAATTAGCATGTGGATGCCTCTCATTTCAAAGAGAAGCTCCCTCCAACCAAGTAAGTGAAAACATAAATATCTACTAGTTCATAAATTAGCAAATATCATGAAGTCACATGACACAAAGGATGGAGGTTTGTTCGTTTGATTTGGGGTTAGGACCCTGATACATAAGGTTAATTGACTCACATGACAACAGGCCAGCCCAGTTTGTGAAGGAAACCACAGGCAACAAACAAATACAAAGACATCACAAACAGCTTCATGTCACCCCTTAGTTCTAAGAGCACCAGAGCAACAGGAATCTTCCTCCCCACCCTCTGTCATGACATTACAGAAAGGAAGCCAGCCAGGTTAAACAACAGAAGTAGTGAGACCTCACCTCTTTTAATGCGACCACACCCACCAATCTACCAGTGTTGGTAACATAGGCATGGTTTAATCCCAGCAGAGAGAACAAAGAATGCACCTGAAACAAGGGCAGATTCATTTAGTAATTGGTCCTCAATTACATGAGATGCATTTCAGTACTTATTGGTCTGACAGAAGCTTAATTCCTACTTAAGGGTTTACACTTAAGACAACAAAAAACACATAAAATATGAAGCAGATGTAATGAAACAAATATATAGAGGTCAAGGCCAAGGGAATTTCAGCTGAGTTTTTATGTGAGTAGACTGGCGAGGCACATATATTCCGGGTGACACATTTATTAATTGATTGATTGGAGTTTAACAATTTTAAAGGTATAGCTGAGCGCAAAAATATAGTTCTTTTATGCTGCTTTTAGCCAGAGGCCCCGGTTACACAAGGCACATATATCTGCACAACACTCATACTTGAACAATGTGCTTTCATGTCATCTATGTGTTTGGACAAAATTTGGTTTGATTGTTGTTTAAATTCATACTCAAGGAAATTTCACTTATATGGAGACAGTTGATCTCCTTCTCATTCTGTCTTTAAAGATTGTGGAAAACAGGTAGGAAACCTTAATATACTATGACAATTACAATACAACATTGGTAAAAATTTGCCTATTGAAATGGACCCTAGAACTTCTGATCCAACATTTTTTGCCTACGAAAAAAATACTCATATCTGTTGGAATTGGGATGAAAATCTGTATTTACCTTGTGTAATGAAGTTCTCTCAACCAGCTGAAAAGGGGCAGGGTCTATCTGACAGCCATCAAAATTAATTCTACATTTAAGCTGTTCCTCCTCCCAGGATTCTTGCTACATTAAGAAAAAAAACAGAAGCACAATTTATTTCACTCGTTTGAGAACTATATACTCCCATTAAGCGACACTGACACAAGCATTAAATGTGATGGGTTTTATTCTGTTGGAAAATGAATATTCCTAAATTGCTAAATAATGATGTACCGCTTAACTTGCCTGAGAGTACCCTCTAATAGTAAAAGAGAACGTAGAGGAAATGTACTGGAGTGTGAACTAAAACTTGGTTTACAATTTATTGCAGGTACATATGTTTAGTATAACACAGAAATCACTGATTTTTGGTTGAAATTGATGAGCAATTCCTTTTAAATGAGTGAACATTTAGCTAAGCATGTTTATCTAACCGAACTTTGTTAAGGCCAGCTTTACATGCCTACTGATAGAAGGATAACAGCATCCAAATAGTCACATAAAAATTAGTAAGAATACTATTTAATGGAGGCACTGCTTTCAGACAACTTTGATAATATGGATACTGTTTTCAGACATCTATTATAATAAGAAAGACTGCTTTCAGATAACTTTTAAAGTATGAGGCACTCCTTTCTACAATTTTTACAGTAGGAGGCACTGCTTTCAGACAACTTTTTTAGTAGGAGGCTCTGCTTTCAGACAACTTTTTTAGTAGGAGGCTCTGCTTTCAGACAACTTTTTTAGTAGGAGGCTCTGCTTTCAGACA
>JAVFBW010123504.1:0-14217 GCA_034783835.1 Mopalia ciliata
TGTTTGTTTGTTTGATTGGTGTTTAACGTCGTACTCAAGGGTATTTCACTTATATGACGACGGACACAAATACAGAGAATCACAAACAAATCTGCTTCCCGTTACCCTTTAGCTCTGCAAACACCAGGGCAACAGAAAGCAACCTCTTTCTCGCCTCTTACGATCGACTGAGGAAGCCGAGGGAGTATTCTGCAGGGACATGGCCCACCCGCTCCATCACGGGGCCAAAGTAAAAAGCATGACAAGCTTGTTGCATCTGAAAATACCTGACTGTCAAATATATCCAAGGCACCCTGATGTTCATTCTGAAACAAAAAAGGGTAAAAAGTGACATTGGTGAGAGTTTAACTCCTTTACTTTCACTTACAATACCATGGTGTTGCGACAGGATCCTGTATAATGGGCAACACACATATACAATCTACAAAACACATATAATATAGGGTCTAAAACTCATACCCAGTGATTTGTCCAGTATTAATGTACAGTATTTTGGTTGGTTTGAGATAACGCTCTTAAGTTTAAACATATTTTAGTTCGGAAAAATTCTGCAGACTGAGACATATCCGGGAATCGATCCCACGACCCTCGGAGTTATCACCGGGTCGTCAGCAGTAAATACTGGCCTCCTACACAACCCATCCATCCAGCGGCTTACAAAAGTAGAAGGATAGTCCGTTGGAGTCTAGGTATGTAACTGTAGCGTGTTAAATGCTCGTGGCGTTACAATACACTCGTTTTACTTCATGACATCCACTGGAATATAACTTGTCTATACACTAGGCAACATGAATACTTCACAAAGTCCTATTTCTATCCGTATTTCGACTTTATGGCCGGAATATATCAAAACGATAAAGTGTAAAGTAATTAGTCAAATTAATCTCCTTACTATTGTCATGTGGATTTGCATGGATGTATAGTCAAGTATGATACTAGTACCCAATGAAACACATGTTTACCTCCAAATAGAGCTATTTAAGTCCAAAAGGAACTTTTTCAATAGGCCAATTTATGCTAAATGTATTGACCTGTTGGATATGCTAAATGTATTGTCGGATTAATTCGGTATTTGAAATAGCTGAAGGATTTTGTGTTATTGCATTTGGATGAGGAGACGGTCTTATCGAGAAACAATGACTCTAGATCTTTATTTTTCGCGCATGGTCATTGCTCTAGATGCCCGATAAAAATGTACTAAGTTTCTTAGCAAATCCCCCAAAGGTCTGTAATTGGTCGGTTCTTTTGAAAGCGCTATTCTGGTTCATTACCTCAACCAACCAATCGAGAGATTGGAATAGCTAGTTGACCTCTGCTTGTAATCATACTATTCTCCCATAACATTCACTCACCCTTTCTATGTGATATATCGCCCAGTGCCAGTAGTTGTGACAAGCTAACATCCCACATTTCTGAAAGAGAAACAAAATTGGAAACTTTGTCTTGTAATAGCATGCATGCGAATGAGTTTTCGGAGTGTTTGAACGAGAAATAGTTAAAAACTATAGCTGGCATTGATCGCGTTAATGGACAAATATACGATTATATTCTCCGAAGTTTATAAAGAAAGCCATAAGAAAATAACAAATGATACATAATGATTCTTTTATTCCACCTTCAATCAAATAATAAATCAGGATGATTTATGAAATCAAGCCATTCTTCATAAAAAAAACAGCCGGTGTAGGTCAACCGGTCTTCTACCTCAAAGTTCACCAACCAACTGGTCTTTAACGGAAAGACAACTGTTCGACCTAAACTTATTATTTTTATTGCACATTTTCAAAGACAACTATCTGTATTGCCCTTGCAATCGAATTATTCTAGCCGTCAATTGTTTAATTTAAAAAGCGGAACGGACGTCATTGTCCTTAATGCTAAATTTGAGTCAGACCAGATTCCAAACCACCACAACAGAAAGGGAGCTCATATCGTTACACAAGGGGTGTAACATTTTGCACATTTTTTTTTAAAATTCTTACCGTCCAATCATTGATAGTGGATCCGAGAAATCCAATGCCCTCCAGTTGTCTCCCTTCCATTTCCATCACGTGACATAACGCGTGAGTCGCCCATGCATCTGCTTTGTTTATCTCTAATGCCTAAATAAAGAAACGTCAGGTAAACAGCAAAGACATAGATCACCAACTGATAGTGCTCATTTACACTCTACATGAAGTGAATTGAATTAATTATTTAATTACACACCCAAGAAAAATATGTGAGAAAACATAATTCAATTCAAAACACCAATCAGCGTGTAATCATTATGTAAATTAGTTTTATTTCAACAAAAACATTAATGTTTTTTCTGACCATGATTATTTTGTGGCAATTTGTTTTAATTGACTGAATGGTATCCACTAGATTTTTTACTTGATATATATTTTGTTTTTAGAGAAAACAAAGTTACTTTTTATCGACTGAGCTACAGAGGATCACGGCAGAACGACTCATCTAAAAAAGGAGGGTGAATGTATATATAATGTAATTACCTTTCTCCCTGTTTTTTCAGCCTCGCTGTATAAGTTTGTCTCCTCCAAGCCGAATGAATGCATGCCCAATAAATACCTATACGAATACAATTTGATTGATTGATTGATTGATCGATCGACCAAACAAGATCCGTCTGTCCGACAATACATACATCAATATCAATATATGATTTTGTGAAACTGATTTTCACACAAAAGATAAATCGACTTTGTACAAAATGAAGAAAACTATAATGAAAAAAAAGAAGTAGTAATAACACAGAGATGGCTTTACAAAAATGTAAGATGGAGCAGAGAAGAAAGTAAGAAATTTAACCGTTGGGCTTCTTTGTTTTTTTTTGGGGGGGGGGGGAGGGGATAATTACTTCAAAGGGGAACTATTTCTGCAAAAAGAGCAGTGGAAATTGTTAAAGTGTAGTTTTGTCTTTCACAAAAAGACATATGCTTATATGGTGTCACTGCACATTTAAAGGTGTGGCCTGTGTCCATGCACAAAACCGCGTCAGTATAATTACCCATAAAGAGGTGTGGTCTGTTTCCATGCACAGAAACTGTCAGTATAATTACCCCTAAAGAGGTGTGGTCTGTTACCATGCACAGAAACGCGTCAGTCGATTACCCGTAAAGAGGTGTGGTCTGTTATCATGCACAGAAACGCGTCAGTATGATTACCCGTAAAGAGGTGTGGTCTGTTTCCAAGAAGAAAGACATCTCGCCGGAGAATCACGCAGTTGAGGATGCAGACCCAAATAGAAATAGGCATCATGGGCAAATTTAATAGCAAGCATGTCCTGGGGATTTTCAATTAAAATGTCTTCCCAAACATCACAAGCAGACATCAGCTCTCTGAAAAACGAACATTGTAAAACAAAAATGTTGGTTAACCAACAGCAACAGTCGATAAATGGTCTATAGCAAATAAAAAGTCGTGAGACTTCAACGTAAAAATGTTTATTTTACGCCACATTTGAGGTAACGTATCTCACCACACAGTACAAGAAGCAACTATAAGCGTATCGCTTAATGTGTACATCATTACAATAAAGTTTATATAAAAAGAAGCAACTACACGCGACTTGAGACAAACAATGATGAGGTACGACATACACGCTGGACGTAAATAAAGAAGTAACATCTATTTGTTTGTGTTTTAACGGCGTACTCATGAGTATTTTTAAAAAATGGTGACCTCGCAGTGGTAAGAGCAAGGTTTCAGTCATATGTACAGCATACGAACTACGAAGAGTACAGCTGATTCTATATCCTATATCTGTTTAAGGTAGCGATTTATTTAAATCAAAATACACCAAAAGTAAATCTGTTATAACAGATACTATATTAGAAATGTAAACGTCTGTCCAGTTTGTCCCAAAGAACTCAATTGGATCGAGATCCGGCGATCTTGATGGCCATGGAAACACATTAATACTCTCATCCTCTAGGAATTCCACTGATAGACATGCCGTATCCGGAATGAGCTTGTGAGGGTAGATAATTTCATCCCGATAATGCACAGTTGTCAGTTTGCATTGTACAAGCACCAGTTCTCTTCTGCCTGTAAAGGAGATGGCTCCCCACATCATGACACTGCTCCACCGAATCTGTTGACTCAAGCGACGCAGTTGATGGAAGCACGTTCATTGCGGTGCCTGTATACTTGTCACTGAACCATACTCGCCGACAGTATCGCAAGTTCCAGCCCTGTACTGTTTTGCACTAGCTAACGCGTAAACGCAGATGTTAGAGTTGCAGAACAGGGGACGGGGCCACTGTATGGTCTCCTAGCCCGTAAACCAGCTTTTCCAAGTCGGTTCCAAATAGTTTGTGCAGACACCCGTCTAAAACCAGGTAATTGTTCGTTGCTTTAATAGTTCAGTGACGCAAGTGATGACCCCGGTTGTAACGATCTTGTTCTGCAGTTGTGATGCTAGGTCTACCACTTTAGGGTCGGTCTTCTGCAGATTGAAATAGTTGAAAACTGTTGTAAGGACTTGAATTAGAGTTCAGTCTGATTTCATGTGCTGTGCGACTTCAGACTGCGATTCACCTAAATGTAGCCCTGCCATGATAGCCGTTTCCGTTGTAGTTTGAGATTTTGTGTGCACCCAATTCCCATCAGCCTTTTGTCGACGAAGCAGATTCTGACCTTGTGACTTTACCGTATGCCAGATGTTGTGAATGAACAAAGGAGCATGGGAATTAGGTAACAGCATGGCAGGAGCTGGTTGATAGAGAAAATTTTGGACTTTATACAGGCGAAAAAAATTATGAGTGAATTATGAGGTAACGAGCTTTAAAATGAATGCTTTAGGTATATCGACAGACGTTTTTTCACGTTGATTCCTTTTAAAACGATTTTATTTTCTGTTTAGTTTGGATAAATCCTCTCAATCTGCAAGGCGTTTGGTGATGCAGCTGTACCGTCAGTATTGCATACGCTATATAATGACCGTACCTGGGTCGACCTAACTGGAGGTGGCCAATCTCAATGTTTCGATTCTCAAGGTTTAGTCTCGGCATATTGTAACTCGTGTACAGTAAAATGCAAAATGCACACCATTGCCAGAATTGCAGATTCAAATACCAGTGCCCATCACCACCTCAATATTTTCCCCAAGTTTCATTTGCATTCGTCAAAATCTTAATACTGCTTGCATGTAGCGTAACACAAAATTCGGCAAAAACGCGCCACAACGTGTGTTATTTTTTTTTCAGTGTAGGTGGCCATGTGTCCCATTCCAGAATCATTGAGAAGCATAATCATCCATGGCCATTTTATACAAGAAACGATTTTTTTTTTAAATTCAAGCCATTTTATACAAGAAACGATATTTTTGTTAAATTCAACAGTTTCTTGTGACATTTCATCTATGTATATCTTTTTTGACAGAGTATGTTTACCCATCAAAAGGAGGTTAAGACTCACATGCGAAACCAGAAGTATTTGGAAAATATTTTCGCCCAGACTTCATTCCTGGATTTGCCATTTTGTGCACCATGCGAGAAGAACTCGAACTCGGATTGATATAACAACATTGATTCGGACGACAGTAATCGCTTGCATGAACACACAGGCGATCACTAAGGGCGAACAATCGATTTAAAATCGATCAAATATATCAGGCACTTCGATGAACATAACTTTGTTGTTGGTCTGAACACACATGGCGATGTTTAATCGATTATTACAATCACCGCGATCAGCAAACTATATAAGTTTAATATATAATGTTTTCCCCGCACATAACGACTGATATATCGGTAAATTGTTAGGCATGTTACCACAAGGACCCGGGTTCAATTTCCGGGGGAGGCAAAAATTTGTCTGTGATATATTCAGTATATATATATATATATAACTCCTCGCAAACCTACCCTTGAGACCAAAGGCTGATAGCTTTCACGTGCTGTTCTTCTCTTGGAATCAATGTTGTTGACTTCCCCAGTGCCACCATTGTATCTATGTCGCGCTGGAATTCCACATCTAAGACAACGCTCCGCCCAGTTCCCATCAAATCTAACCCGTTCTTCAAAACGTGACCCATGACTGTTTTCAGAGAAAATAAGGAAGTTTATTAAATTTAATTTAAATAAACTCTTACTGAGACTTAATTTCACATCTTCCAGTTTGGTGTAAAAAGGTGTTCCTAATCTGACTTCTTGGACAGCATTAATAAAGTTCGAATCGTAAACATAAACTGGCCATCAGCCTTTACCGAAGCAACATAAAACATGATGCAATTTAACGGTGCGTTTGGACACTGTGGTTGCTTTGAAGCAGTTGTAGAACGTAGTAATAATGTTATCTACTTTCATGGAAATGTTTCTCTTACCGAATCGCGGGTCAGCTTCCATCATTTTAATGACGCAGTTTTCAATTCCACCCGAACTTTCATCGTCATACCATCCAACATACTGTAATAAATTCATTTTATCACAAAACAAACATAAGTCTTTCAAACTACTTGAATGACCAAATATGTTTAATTAGAGAACGACAGTTTTGTTTGCCTCATGCGGGATTTGAACTCGGGGTCTCTCTATAGCATAGGTCAACGCTCTAACCGCTTGAGTTACAGAGGCTCGCTGAAGAGGGAGACCACGAACTATCATCCAGGGAAAGCTGCGAATCTATCGTTAGGTGATTCGTTTGATTGATTGGAGTGGAGTGGCGTTTACATAGGCCATGTTTGTTCGCCAATCCAATTTCCTTTCTTTACGGAAATAAATACTGTTTAAATCATTGAATGGGGTTAAATGTCGTGCCGAAGGGTATTTCACCGGGAGAAAAACTATGAAAAACACCCCATCACACCCCATCACTCATCTGCCTAATGGTCGACAGGCTGATTCGAACCCGTGGACGAAACATTAAAGCAGGATTAGTATTAAGTGGACATGCTCACAGCTATGCCACGGCCTCTGGCCATAAAGCATTGATCGAGGAAATTACCAGAATCCATTAACTTGTATTGATCGGTTAAAATTCAAATTGACAAAATAAAACTTACCTGAGTGAGTGTGGCATCATAAAGTTTACAGGCCTCGTTACTGCTGGTGGTAAATGGTAATCCTAAAGCCTTGTATTCCTGAATTAACAAAAACAAAATTAATGCGCTTCGGCATGGCATGCCGTTTTATCACTTTTATCCTTATTCTACATATGTCGAATTAGTTTAGCTTTTATTTTACTTATGTTCATTTTTTTCACCTTTTGTTGAAAAGATATACACTTATGTAAAAAGTGTATATGTAAAACAAAAGTTTATTTTACATAAGGGAAATTCTTTTTGACATATGTGAAATAACATATGTACAAAAGAATTCCACTTATCAAAAAACTGAGAAATGATTTCTCCTCGCAGCAAGGGACCTTCGTTTGTGTTCCTAACGGGTCTTTACTAGACCTTCAAGACGAACGCAAAGGCGATAGAAATATTTTCCACATAGTGTACAAGTTGAGCTTCAGCAAAGCACACTCCCAAGTCGAGAGTTGATCAGGAAATGGTTCACCCTGCAGCAAGATTACATCAACAACAAAGCAAAGCGCAGACAATAACATATGCTATATATACGTCATTGAGCGCAGACTACCGAAAGTCGCACACTTGCATATATGTACAGCCTGCAACGGCTGAAACACAGAACGGGATACATTCTTGTTTGAAAAGTGCTAATTACCATGACAAATAAGGAAGGAATACTATATCAGGCGATGGGTTTCTTCTTATTCAGTATTTCTATTGTAGTCTACATCATTTTATTTTCTCCACGAATCAGACGTAGTAATGCTCACTACCGAATTGGTCGCAACTGTAGGTTAATAAAAACAAATTTAGTTTCCCTGATCATTTACTTTTTACTAGAAAATAACAAATGCTTTGCAAACGCATAGGGTGGATGTGCTTCTGAACAGATTGTACTTTTAGAGCAAATTAATTTCTGCTAAATACAGGCTGTGAGGAACAAGTCTGTAATTGCATTCTTCCATTTCATATATCTTCCACTCACATAAGTTAAAAAGAGCACCACATGTATTGAATTAAGGTTTATTTTACATATCTCGAAATCTTTTCCATATTTGTTGAAATTTTTCAACATATGCAAATAAATAAATAAATCCACATATGTGAAATCCTTTCTGCTAATTCTGCTAATACACACACACATCAGCTACATACAACCTCTACACATACATATCAGCTACAAATTCTACACATACATATCAGCTACAAATTCTACACATACATATCAGCTACACACAATTCATACACACACATACCAGCTGCACACAAATTCTACACATACATATCAGCTAAACACAATTTATACACATACATATCAGCTACACACAATTTATACACATACATATCGGCTACACACAAATTCTACACATAAATATCAGCTACACACAATTTATACACACGCATAACTGCTGCACACAAGTTCTACACATACATATGAGCTACACACAATTTATACACATACATATCGGCTACACAAAATTCTACATATACATATCAGTTGGACACAAATTCTACACATACATATCAGCTACACACAATTTATACACATACATATCGACTACACACAAATTCTACACATACATATATCAGCTACACACAAGTTTTACACATACATATCAGCTACACACAAGTTCTACACATACATACCAACTGCACACAAGTTCTACACATAAATATGAGCTACACACAATTTATACACATACATATCTGCTACACACAAATTCTACACATAATATCAGCTACACACAAGTTCTACACACACAATCACCTACCTACAAGTTTTACACATACATACCAGCTACCTACAAGTTCTACACATACACAAGCTGTACACATATACCAGCTGCACACAAGTTGTGCACACATACTAGCGGTACACATGTTATACACACACTTAACAGTTGTATAAACGCTGTACACACATACACAAGCTGCACACAGGTTATATAAACGCATACTAGCTGAGCAAAACTAATACAGCACAAATAAACTACTTACAACTTATACACACATATACCAGCCACACAAGTCATACACACACATGTCAGACGCACACATGTTACAAATACATATACACAACTTATACAAGTTATACACAATCAAACCAGCTATACACATACAAAGAATACTTCCCTATGTCAACATATTTTAGAGACATGTAAGACAATACTTTAATTCTTAGTTCTGGGTAAGGGTTAATACTGAACCTAACCTGAAAGGCCGAAACCTTACTCTTGTAATTACTCTAAACATAACTCTACAGATGTACCAATTCAGCTGATTGTGTGCAAGATAAATATACAGAACGTGACCCACGTTCATGAGTCAATAAAACATCTGGCGGTAAATACCGCTAAGCTAATCGACAGAAAATAAACGACTGTTCTTGTTTGGATCAATCTAAAACATTTATGTGTATTCCGGTATTGACCTCATTGCTTCTCAGGACATCTATTGTGTTTGCTATAATCTAATAAAATAAGGACACATAACTAACATATCCAATGGCTATCTTCTTAAATATATAAAACTAACTCTGTGTAAATATAAACGACGATATACCTATCTTATAGATCACTCAAATCGGTAACAAGACGCTTTAGGTTATTAATATGTTACGCTGTAATTATTTTTATCTACAGTCCGTGAGTCGGACGGACAGAAGGACGGACGACATACCTACAAAGAAAAACAAACAACTACACAAAATTCAGAATCACAATGCTATAAGAATGAACTAGTTATATTGTCTATAATTAATATAGAAACCTTTAGTCCGACGTCAGGCTGACAATCAAAACCAAAACAATAATATGACAATACACTGTTGGTACAGATGTGTAGAACGTTTTCATTGTATATACAGCTTAATAAGATACGTATTCGCTTCTTCCTCTATCCTGGACTTATATTGGTCGTGTGTAGGTGCCCGGAATGTAATAAAATCCCGGAATGTAATACATGTTACATTCCGGGCAGCATTGCTGCCCGGAATGCAATACATCAAATTTATTGCATTCCGGGCAACAACTAGGCATATTCTGCCCGATATGTAATAAATGTGTAGCTATGTGCCTGTCAAATTCCACACTATTGAATACAGCGCTTGGGAAGAATAGCAACGATGCTATACTCTATATGAATTATAGCTTTCACTTAGACGAAACTGACTATGGCCTGGCGCTTTCCCGGTCAAAGAAAGTGAAATATCCTGTGAATGCTATAAGAATGAAACCCAATCGAACAGAAATAAACCAATCATAGCTTTTTTAGACACTTTCCCGCCTTGTGCCTTACGCCAAGCATAGCTATTTAAACTCCGTACTAAGACGATTTGTGGTCTGGGTTTTATATGTAGGGCTTACATGGTATATGCATGAATGCATGAACGCAAAACACTTAACACACTTAAAGCCACCCTAACCGTGGGATGAACTAAGTTTGGCTTATAAACGAAACTCGGTTTCTGCATTCTGTATTTTTCTGTACTTTCTGTATTTTCCCCAGGTTGAAAAGTTATAAACTTTGAGTTATTGCCATGATCTGTAAGTTTTGATAAGCTATTTTTCTTTAAACTTCCTTTGACTTTTTGTGTTCCTTATTTTAAAGTTTGAATTAAAATAGAAATTTCCAATCAAAACGTTCAGTTGATGGCAATAACAGAAAGTGCATAACTTTTCTACCTGGGCAAAAAAACTCGCCGATTTTTGTTAATAAGCGAAAATAAGGTCAATAAGGACTCTATATACACAACAGCCAAAACAAAAGCCCCGAATATTCCCCGAATATATTTGAATGAACAAGTGCCTATACTGTTAAGCTTCATGTACTGCGTCACGACATTTTGGGGCCCATCATGAAAGAAGATTGTCATCTTTGGTTCATTTGGATACTTTAAGTCTAAAAGTAATACAGGAAACAATCCAACTTTCTACCAGTCTGAGGACGGACGGGTTTGAGAGCTGCCATGGGCTGAAAGGGCAATGACGTTTATTTAGTCTTCATTTAAGATTTTTAATAAGATGACTGGTTTGCGACCTGTTACCGCAGAAGCATACAAAACATTATACCACATGGTGGAGGGAACATTTTCTATCCCGGTAAAAGACAGATCAAAATCTGTTAAAAATGCTATTATCCAGTATTGGAGAAATAAGGAAAAATTTAGTTTACAAAATGAAAAATTACATTTCCTGGACAAGGAGGTTGTTGTTAAACATAACATACAGACAGTTGTGAACAAAGAGTTTAAGGATAGCCATGGGTCTGGAGCAAGATCCTTACACGCAAAGTTGCTTCAAAATAAGGCTGGAATACCACGGCGACAAGTGCAGACCCAACTGAACAAATCCAAGAAATATCACCGACAGTTCGCGACGTTCAAGAATAAATCTAATCTCATTCCAGTAACAGCATCCTGTGTGTCTCAGCGATGGCAGATTGACCTAATGAACTTGATGAATGAAAGTATTGTTCACGAAGGTAAGGAGTACTTTTACATTCTAACAGTTTTAGATGTCTTTTCGAGATACACGGTACTTCGTCCTCTCCAAAATAAGAAAAGTTCAACTGTCGCCAAGGAACTTAACAAAATTATGTCCGAGTACGGCATTCCAGGCTGTATTCAAAGTGACAATGGAACCGAATTTCGCGGTTGTGTCGAAAAACTGTTAATAAGAAAGGGTGTGACCATTATTAAAAGCCGCCCTTATCATCCCCAATCGCAAGGAAAGGTTGAACGGGGCCATAGACTCATCAGGCAAAAAATAATGTTCAACATGAACTCAAAAAGAGGATTTAACTGGGCAGCCGATTTGCACAAAATTCAGTTTGCTATAAATACAGCTCCAAAAAAGGCCTTAGGAAACAGATGTCCATTTTTGGTGTATCATAGCCGAGCTCATAATATGACTCGTCAAAAAAACAAGACTGAAACATTTGAACAATCCTTCAATAGTGCACAAGAACTGGCAAGAAAGATGCGTTCATCTGTTATGGATTCAAACGAAAAAGCTTCTGAAGAGATGTTACGTGAACGTAACAAAAGGTCTAATACATCCGTGTACAATATAGGAGAACAGGTACTTATTAGAGTGTACGGAAAGGGAAATAGTAAAAAAATCCCACGCCGTAGACATGTTGTGCCTGCAGTTGTTTGCAAGAGAAAGCTAGTTCCCGGGAAGTATCTTGTAGAATATACCTGTCCTAAAGACGAATCTACAGTGACGAGATGGATTAAAGTTGATGATATCACCAGTACGACTGTTATGCAAGAAAAACATCGGAACAAAGTACATAATACATGTTTCTTGCCTGAAATGCGAAGAAGACTGCATCGTCAGAAATATTACATTCCTTTAACGCACAAAGATTCAATTTCCTCACTTGATATCTACAAGGACTCGTCAATAACTGTTGTGATGGATCCTATATCAGAGACAGGCAGTTGCCAGTTCTCTGCCATTGCACACCAGCTTAAAAACTTTGGTGTAAACCGGTCGACAGAAGCTGTTCGCCGAGAAGCAGTTGAACACATAAGCCAGAACCCTGAGAGATATGAGCAATTTATTGATCAGAATTTAAGTCCTTATCTTTCAGTCATGGCACAGCCAAGCACCTTCGGTGACCATTTAACTCTCCAAGCCATTGCGCTTGATTATAACGCTCAAATTCTGGTTGTCTCTGCGCAAGGCCAAACTCACACAACCCTTATTTCAGAAACAGGGCGGTTTGAAAAAGGCCTTCCCTTACTGACACTTGGTTATTTCCCAGAAGGTGCTGGCGAACACTATGTTAGTGTCGCGATAACCAAGGAGACAACTGATCGACTTCTTAGTCACTTTGTGTCGGACTCAGAAGATTCAACTGAAAGAGACTGTGTTATCAACCAATCAGAAGACCTACATGTAGCTGAACATGATCTACTCGGCGTGCCTGTAGAGGAAGAGTGTTTTTCAGCCGTCAGAGCTGAATATCTACCTCGTGAAATTCAAAGAGAAATAGTTCTTATCTGTCTCCGAAACAATCCAGCAAGCAGATATACATTACAGAAGGTAAATACATTCTTTAAATGTGTTGTTGAAGAAACCAGCTACCAACGCCCCAACATTTATCTTCGCCCAGGTGTATTACCCATAATGCCTAATCCTGTGAGTGTGAGGAGATTAGTCTCTTCGTTTGGACGGAACAGTGGACTGGTGATTGAACTACGTCAGATTTTTGGCAGACTTGACTGGATAAACGCGTGGCTCCATCTTATTCCTTCTGAATTTGGTTGGTATCAGATAGAAGATATCACATGGCGACGGCATGTGCGCAATGTGTAAATACTCCTAAGTCACTATTGTTTAAAACAAAAAGTTATTCTCATGATTGTGTTTTAAAATGTGTCTTATTTCTTTGGGTAGTTGTGAGTTTTAAAATGTATCCAGCATATGTTATCCAAGTTATTTCATGTTTTGTTTCATTTACTGTATGGAATGGTAACCTATCAAACATCTGGTTGTTAATGTATATCTAAACAAGCGAAATTCAAAATACCATGATGCTATTTGTCTCCGCTAAAGATTATTCGCTGTGTGCGTGGAGGGGATTGCTAGATAGGGGGTGGTAAACTTGAGGGTAAGGTGGGTAAGGAGGGGGGGGGGAGTGGTCATGTTGGACGCATTTGGTAAGTGGGGGAGGTGTAAATGGGGGAGGTAAGTGTTGCAGAGCAGATGAATAGAAGCGGACGTTGAGCAAGATATAGGATAGCGTGAGCGGGATAGTGGTGTTGGAATGTTCTAGTAATGGGTGGACGTAGAGCAAGAGTAGCTGCAAGGGAGGGATAGCTTTGGTCATAGGTCGCGATTGTTACAATCGTATAGTGTAACTAATGTTTATTTTGATAAAATGCGTGTATAAAATTTGTATGTTTAAAGTTACGAAAATGGTAGTCCATCGGATATTCATTGTTGCATGTTGCACAAGTGGTCAGCGTTCGTGGTTAAGTGGCAGCGTGTGTGATTCCAAACCCTACGTCGATGTATTGTTCACGGAGTCTGGCGACGGACAGGATTATGAGTGAGTCACACGATGTGACAATGTGACAATTGCGGGGTTGGTTTGTGCGAGTTTTCCTTACAGTTTTCCGGGGGGGGGGGGGGGGGGGGGTAAATTAGTGCGTTTGGAAATGGTGTTTTAACAAAAAAAAGGGA
>JAVFBW010123515.1:0-11407 GCA_034783835.1 Mopalia ciliata
TGGCCACGTAAAGAAAGTCTGTGTGGCGACAGACACAGACACTTTCTTTGTGGCATTGGCATAGGACTGGGATGGTCTTTGAACATCCGAGACAGAGGCAAGGCGCCGTGCCTCGATTTTATTACTTGGATTCTTTTTTCTTTAATGATGAAACTACAGTCTTTGCATTTGTTTGTTTGTTTGATTGGTGTTTAACGTCGTACTCGAGGGTATTTCACTTATATGACGACGGACAAAAATACTGTCTTTGGAGGAGGCCATGTGGGCCTCGTCGCAATTACAGCATTCTACACTGGTTCTTTCCGTGTCCGTATTTAGGAATTGCCTTTCGTCCACACGTTCAGCGCTGTTCATGAGCAGCTCATTTAGATACACATCAAAGAAAGTGTTAAGCAAACAAACTTATAGGCATGTAAATGTGTGATATAAACTCCTTCATATCGTTTACACTTCGATTAATTGTCTTCATAACGTAAATAACTGACGAAATGCAACAAAACCACCTACTTGCTTTTGGGAACATCGCTATAGAAACCCAAATTGTGCCTGGCTTGGGTTTACAAGTTCGTATATGCTTTTCTTAATTTTTGTGCGGCTTTACCCATAATGTGTTTAGATTTAAGGTAAGATATTAGGGTGATACAGATATTCTACTCGATAATAACATATTTTACGTTGATCGGGCAACAAAAGCCCAGTTAACCTTTGAACAAATATGAACACGATTTTGATTTGCATTAATTGAACTTTGATAAACAACTTTATTTGATAATCAAAATGACTTTTTGCATCAGATATTTTGTTTTGCATTGGTCGGGTATTTCTCAGTAAAGTGGGTTGGGATTTAGCTTAATATATGGGCTCTATTCTTTCATTTATCCCGTTGCACTAGTGTCATTGAAACTATCATATAAAGTAGAACAAAATGGCCTCATTTTATCATTCTTTTCTATTCGGAAATCTACGAGTTAACAAAAAAATCTGACAACAAATAAAAATTAAGATCTCGATCCAATAGTTTTGGATAGGAAGATAAAAAATTTTGGATAAAAATTGTGCGAGCCAGATTACTTGCACGAAAATTGTTTTATCCAGTCTGAAATGAATTCGTTTATAGAAAGGCTATAGAAATTTAACTAATATATGATGTCCTTAAGCGCCATTTGTGTGGTATGGCCCTACTATTGTTCTCTCACAATGGCCTTTCTGGCTTGCATAACACATACAAACTCTCTGTTGTGTATGGTACTGCCTTGACTGATGCAAACAATAGCAAGCAAAATCAATATGTTCATTTGCTGTGCCGAAGAGTTTTGAAAAGTTTCTCTAAAGATTTAAAGTGAGTTCAGGGAAGCCAATAAACGGTCTATGTTTAGTTTAATATTAGTCGAGTCACGAAATGAAATAATGGGAGAAAACCGACACTGTAGGTATTGAAAACCTGTCATCTTATTTTAGTTGAAGTTAAAAGTGGGTGATGACATAATCGTAAAATATTTTGTGACTGACTGATATATACGTAGAAGACCACCAAATTATTCCATCTCTTGAATGAGGAAGAGCTAACATGTTGGTTCTACCAGTTTTATTGGAGGTTATTTAAGAACACATCTTGCACATTGAGCATTTGACAAAGCTGATTCTTCATTCGATTGTTTTGGTACATAGACCCTGAAATTGGATTGGATTGTTATCGATGAAACAATCTATTTTTAAGTTGAGTCTGAAGCCAATACAATACTGTAAAATGACGTCTTACTCGAGGACTTATGCTCAACCAATAGTAATAAAACATGTACATACAGCAAGATACGTATGAAACTATTGATCAATTCACAGGAAACCTTTGAGTTAAGCGCTTCACAAACATGTTCGCTGTCAGTTTTATGGCTTTCAAATCTAAAACTGTAATCCGAAATAGATGCCATGTCTGAATTGGCTCTCAAATTACGGATTATAGAGGGAACGGAAAAGTACAGACTGGACGACGTAATCCCGGTCGTTTGGTTTGTGGGTATGTGCTGTTCAGATTGCTATCAGCTAGGGTTATGATTATGTTGGGGGTTATGGTATGGTAAAATATTTTAGTAAGGTTAAGTACTGATATCAGTATTAGTCCTATCCCCGAACTTAGGAATTACTTGTTGTCTTACATGCCGAAAATCCCCCCATCGATTGAAGCAAAATGCTATCCTGTTTGCAATTCTTAAACATGTGTTGCAGGAACCGTTTTCACTTGAAATACTTTCATATTTAATGAACATAATAATCATTAACACGTGTATATCAATTATACTTTAGATAAGCTCTCCTATCGTGGAGCGTTCTTCTATTCTAACTAGATATGCAAAGAAATATTTTGTTCATAATAACGACCAATAGCCTATACGAAATATAAAAATCAACAATTTTATTTAGTGTTGACCATAAGTTCTTTTGGAATTATACTACATGTGCTTTGTTCACATCATACAAACAGATCTCAGATAGTTCAGAATCTGAACATACCATCTGCTTTTAAAGACTGTATGGCAAACTGAACCACTGTTTGTTCAAGAGTTAAAAAGAGTTGAAATATAAGCTAAATCAATAATGGAGCTTAAATAGTCTTTAACTTAAAAGCTTCTTTCCTGACAAGGGCATATTGAAAAATCTCCTTAACTCGCAATATCACATCTAAAATAAAATTGCTTTTCAAATGTCACATTGTGGACAACGATTTCCAGGAGACTACGGACTCCAAAACGTGTACATTGCACACACTTACGCTTTGTCAGACCAATATGCCAATCAGACATTTCAGACATTTAAATTAATTAAAAATTTCGCTAACGTTGTTTAATATTCCATGGCTGAGCTTCATGGTGCGAAATTGGTTTATTGGTATGAATCAGCTCGTTCTGACATATGCATTTAAATTAAATCATAAAATGCGATGGATGAGGCTGCGTCACACTCGAGTTCTCCCAGTTTGAATATAACAGTGAGTTCGTCAATAGGATTAGCGCATATAGTTATAGGTTATTGGATTGTATGGTACTGTATGTACGAGTCTGGGGCTGACGGAGATTTGTCATTTCTATGCCAAAACACTTAAGTGAAATCAATACAATCAACACAAAAAACGCCTAAGATGCGATTTTTTTTCGTTCATTGGATTTCGATTTGTGATACGTTGCCGCACACGGTACAATGTAAACAGACTAACACTCCAAAATAGTACGCCACGTGCCATGTTTGAAAGCGAACTTTTGAATCTAATCATTTGAAAAGAATTCAAAGTGATTTGAGAAAATAAGTTACAAGAATAAAGTTTTATGTAGAATAATTGATCGCTGTGGGTCCAAAAATATTTCTGTAATCGCTAGAAAAGAGAATGAAGCCAAAAGATAAATGGAAAGATTTTGAGCTTTGAACTGGGACTGGACGAAGAGCGATAACTTCGTCTGGTTCTTAATAAACAATTGTATTACAGTGAATAAAAAATGTAACTAACTTTGGCCTTCACACAACACATGGTGTGTGTTTATGAACAGTTTGGTCAAATAGTTTTTTTTTTACTAGAATGACTTTTCTTGCAATAAAATACTGTGGAATAACAGCATGTGTCCACTTACACAGCGCTTTTGTGGCGTACTGACATTTGGGAAAAACTATTTCAGTCGAGAATTTTAAATTTAAAATGGAAACGGAAAAATACACATGACATTATGTACAATTTATTATAGCAAAGATTGGGTAATAAAACTAAAATTGGACGGAAATGTGGAAAAATGTCAATCACAATTAATGTGAATAACCGTCCTTTTATAATTATTATCGGAGATGTCCAAAGCTTCAAAGGTTTATAAGAGATTAAAACGCCGAGGGCTATTCTCTCTAGCCAAATTATCGCCCGTGATTTAAATTTTATTAAACTAGCTTTTCGCTAAAAAAAAATACATACACATGGATGTAAGACAAGTTTCTTGGAATTATTCATATCAAAAAGACAAGTTATCCCGTTGCGTTATTAACAAAGACATGTTTCAATCATTCCATATGCTTTTGTGACATAAATTTCCTGATGTCAAACTGTGAATACTGCACTTGGACATGTACGACTCGCACTATTTTACTTAACTTTCGGCTACTTCTTTTAAACTCTGTTGTTATGTTTTGAATATCGATCTTTCAGAGTCATATTCCTAGTTGTTGTTGGGTGCAGTCTTAGGCCTGGAAAGGAAAAGTGATATCTTGATTACTTTTCGCTAAAGTTAGAAAGAATGTAGGAGAGGTAATATGACGTGCATCACAGGCCCTATAGAGGTTTATTATCCCATACTATCCGGTAGATATTCACATGCTGAGCAACTTGCATGCGCATAAAATCGTCAAAATGTTGAATCATATTTAATAGTTTAGTTTAGTTTTTTGATTCATACTCATACAGACCCAAGTGATCCGCCAGCAGAGATGATAATAATGATGAGTAGATTATTATTGCATGATTCTTTGTTTCTTTTATATAAAATTCATCTTTATTAAAATTAATCCTCAATAGCACTTGCTAGAATAGGGTATAGCTGATGAAGAAACAACAGTCCACAATTTATTTATTTCTTACAAAATGAAAGATAAATGTCCCCGTGATGAATACAACACTATGATCAAAGAAATGCGATAACAAAACAAAATCTATTAATTAAAAGGACAAAAGAAACCTTAGGAAGTGTTGATGCAATATACGTGGTAGCCGTTTATGTAGGCAATCGAATGTTTTTAGTTTGTGCAATATCTCTATAACGTATTAAATGTTTTAAGAAAATTGGATAGCAATGTTCCTCTCTCAGTATATACATATAAATAAAAACAAGTCGATTGAAAATAAGCATATATGCTGTCATTTCATGAAACAGAAACAAGGCAACTGTTGCTTTTGATAAAATGTGATTTCGTTTCATGAAACAAAATCAAGATGATTCTAGCTTTTTATAAGATGTGTTTTCGTTTCATGCAAGAGAATCAAAGTGACTCTAGCTTTTTACAAAATGTGCTTTCGTTTCATTAAACAGAATCAAGGTGACTAGCTTTTTACAAAATGTGCTTTCGTTGCATGAAACAGAATCAAGGCGACTAGCTTTTTACAAAATGTGCTTTCGTTTCATAAAACAGAATCAAGGCGACTAGCTTTTTACAAAATGTGCTTCCGTTTAATGAAACAGAATCAAAGTGACTCTAGCTTTTTAAAAAATATGCTTTTGATTCAAGAAACAGAATCAAGGGCATTTTTAATAAGCGTTTTACAAATACGTTTTAAAGAAGCGGCATTCTATAAGAATAGGGCTTCTGGGTTGATATTAATGCCGTTTGTAGTCCTTATACAATTTGACGCCATTATCAACGTATTTTCCTACTATGTTACTGAAAAAGAAGCAGTTTTCTTGGTGGTTTAATGCCGTACTTAAATTTATTTTAATCATATGAGGGCGCCCCAGCCCGATGGGTAGAGGACAATCGTGGGACGTTATACAAATTGATCATAAACATGTCGGCTTATCGATGTTCCTTAGCTCTATGAAAGGGAGGTTGAATTGTTTGACCGAGTAAGATAAAGTGAAACGTTACTTGTGGTTTATCCCTCGCTCATGCCTTTTGGAATGAATTGCTGCCATGTGGTGTTTTTTGTCTGTTAAATTTAGAGTCATTTGATGCTAATTTTTTGATGTTACTCTGGCGCGTTTCTTCTGGCAAACAGTAGTGCAACGATAACAATAACAACGTTAATGTCTTGTCATATCTTTGTATTATGAACAATGAAATAACAGAAACATCTTTGTCATAAGGTGAAAGTTACTAAATATTGGGTATGTGTTGAATAAAAAGTAAAACGATGTGGTAATTAAGGCAATATTACGTGGTGAATAAACTGACAAGAGCGCTAAAATCACACAATTGAGTGCGAACTACAGATGTAACATATTTGGGTTTCCAATACCAGGACATGTATACGATAGTACTATTCTTCCAGAAACGATGTGTGTTCGCTAGGATTTTAATATGTATTTTGGTATGACCTTCGGCTAAAGTTAGATTTTTTTGAAAGCATAATTATGTGAAAAGGATGACACAGGCGTCATATGCAACAAATGTAGAATTGACATGATATCAACAGGGTGTGGGTGACTAGAAGTAGTTTATTAAGCACCATGGTTGACTATGACTAGGAAGTTACAATCCTTTTAGAAAATCACTGCACCTTAACAAGTATTTCTATTTTTACATTTCATCTGAAATAATCTTGCATTTTTTGACTGAACAGAAAAGCTTTGGCTGCTAGATTGTTTTGTTCTGCTAGAGTGGATATCCATGTTCCTATCAACGTGTGATTCTTTAATAACAGTTGCTACCTCTTTGTTACTGATTAACGACATCAGATTGGTGATTATCGTTCAATTTGTAGCATTCTGTGAGCCAACGAGAAGACAAGCACCTTAGTTATTTTTTCACAGAAAAGAGTACGCGATTAGACCTGAGACAAGCCAAATAAGGGCATTCGGGCTATCATTTGCTTCTAAATTGGGGTTAAACATTACAGGGAAATTGGCACTAATCCGCGTTAAATTGTAATACAGAATTAACGGTTGTTGGAACTAGCGACCTTCCAGATTCTTGTTAAAAATCTGTCTAAATTCTTGATAAAAATGGCGGATTGCAGCGGTAGCCGAGCTACATTTAACTGCTACTGATGTTTTGCCAGTTGTGACAAAGGCAGTGGAATTTTGAAAACATATATAGCATAGACTGCCGATGTACATTGGAATGTAATTTGCAATGAATTTAGATTCCAATGTTGAACTCATTTGTTATAAGGCACAGAAGACAAAGGCTACATTTTGACAGGTAAATACCACAGATAACACTCAAAGAATTATACACTGGATGTTCTTACGTTAAACAGAATCGCATTATCGACGCATTTAAGGAAAGCCTTCTTTCTATCTAGCGATGAATTTTTCAAGACTAACCGTAATTAAGTTGAAGGAAACACATGTTATTGTTCCATTAGGTGTATTGTATACATGCCGGCAATTCGCAAGCCGTGCTTCCCAGAAATCTGGCTTTTGCGAAGAACATGAGACAGGGAGTGATCGATATTTAATTAGAGTTATATACCCTCTGCTCCTTGATGTACATTGACATCATCCATGAACAAGTTGGGTTGATCGACAGGGAGACCACCTTGTCCGAAAGTTTTGTCCTCATTTTAAATATTTGATAATTCTGTCTGGGCCAATTGTTTAATTACATGACAACTGGTTTTGGAAACAAATGTACAGAGTGACCAAAGTAATTCCATTCTATGCTAAAATTGTATTGCAAATGAATTCAAAATTTTATAGACATGAAAGAAAGGATGATTTTCCAACTCACAGCTTTAAAACCCGACAATAAACGCCTTTATCCTTTTCAACTCTAGTTCAATTCAAATGGAGATTTCCGTGGCGTTATTTACATGTCTTTCAAGGGTACAATTAATATGATGGTAAGGGACAGCATCTGTATCAGAAATTCTACACAGTGTAAAATTTAATCAATTGTAACACATGGTATCACCCAAATCTTATCCAAACCTTCTTTAGTTACCTTTGCAATTTAGATGTAATAGCCATCACCACACAGTACTAAATATAACCATGTCCATGCACTATCCCTTCGCTCTTAATTGCAAATTGTGTTCAGGAAAAAAATCATCCATTTCGTGTTTCATTCGGATACTCCAACAATAACATTTTGAAGACACAGCCACTGTGCAGAAGCCCCTTGAGCTTAAAACGCGTATAACTTTCAAGACAAACCAGCCATTTCAATAGATGATGGCCCACTGTATTATTTAGTAATGAACATTGTCCTTTGTCTGCAAAAGAAAAAACAACGGAATGGTAAATTTCATCCCCAGTGCTGTGGACTGACACAGTCTCAACTAACAGTACTGTGGGGTTGCTTCGAATAAGGTCACTGTTCCTTCTATTTTACTAACGGAAAGCCGATCTACTACGGCTTTACAACATTTGGAATCGTGCCAATTCCTACCCATTACCATTGTAACGTCATTTTATTGCTGATAGAATGTCCCCAAGTGTAAAGCACGTGTTAATGGAGTTTTAAATGAGGGTAAAGGTAAATATATGAGTCTACGGACGACAGAACAGCTGTACTTTAAAATAGAACTCTGGACATCTTCATTGAATTGTGGTTCAGGTCAAAGAAATCTATTTACGAAAAATATTTCTTGATAGGACCTTCAATAGCAGGTGTCGGATATGATATCAAGCTTACACGTGACTTCCAATCACGTTATGAATTTGACAGACCTGCCACAATATTTCATAACACGTCTGCTTTCAAGCCACGTTGGTTTGTTTAAATGTTTTAAATTACGTGACTGGAGAAGCCTTACGTAGAGAAAGTCCGATTAAAATAAGTCTATCCCAATAAATAGAGCACTTGAAAGAAATTTAAAGATAATTAAGATGGTTTTTTTCCTACATTGGAAAACGTTTCCAAAAGCCATTTTATAATATACCACACAGATACAGAGGCATCGTATATTTATCCTCACCAGATGGTTAATATACGTACGGTCTGCACGGGACTATTTTCAGTTTATACATTCAATATAACAGCGCCCTCTAACCAGATAGGGGAACCCCCTCATCTTTATGTAGCAGAGCTGCAACTGGACAATTTTTACGTAATGTTTTTATTTATTATAATTAAAACCAATATACATTATGATTACTCGCCAGTTGGTGTTGGGAATTGAACCATGTTTTCTAGTTAGTTTGTTTGGCGTTTGTTTGTTTGTTTGATTGGTGTTTAGCGTCGTACTCAAGGGTATTTCACTTATATGAAAAAATGTGTTCTTCTTTAAAATTCATTTTCAAACAATCTAATTTGTTTTTGAACACTTAAATCATATAATCGAGATTATAGTTTTATTGGTTTGGAAAAGGAAATCCAAACTTCCCGTTTCATGATACGGTTTCTCAATTAAAATTTTTATTATTTTAAGTTTTGGAATAATAGTGTCACTATCATAGAATGACCTTTTTTGTATATGTGTATTTTGTCTAGTTCACGCTTTCAAATTTCACATTTCACATTACTCGGATTACTTTTATCAGTCAGATCAATGAAATGTTGCATAAAATCCCACCTTACACTTTAGTTTTACAGAACCAACATACTACAAGAGTGATGCAACTCCAAAAAACGAAAGATTCATTTCGATTTCAATATTTCGGCGGTTTATTTTACCATTATCATGAGAGTAATACAATCCTACAAAATGTTTTATGGTCTTTGCTATCACATTGAAACGTATGTTGTGTTCGGGAATCTTCGTCAACATTCGTGGTGTATGTATTAATCGTACTTACAAGGAGAAATATTCGAGAGCACTGCTACGAGTAGTAAACACGATTTCATGACCTGTAAATTCGGTTCGCGTGGAAAATACCACTCCTCCACTCGATGGTTATCGACTGAATCGACTTTGTAGTCATACTTATGACCAATAGTTACCCAACAGGTGGTGATTATGACTGTCCGGAATGCTGGTAAGAACTTACTAGGCCATGTTCACAAGAACTAGTTACTGGACTCAATTAAAGGTCCCCCAAATCCAATTATGAAGATTTTTGACAATATTTTCCCAATTGACGAGCAATATAATCGAAAAAAAAAAAAGAAGATCTGTTACCAGGTCTACTGAAAGGGTTATTCACAATGTGGTCAAAGTAATAATTTGCTGGAGATTTGATGTCTGTCAGGACGAGCCCTCTTGGCTACAACACGGAATTATATACCAGTTACACAGCATCAAGCTATTAATTACACCCCAAAGGAAAGAGTCCCTTTCAAAGCTACCTAAGGTACTTTCTATTTGATTATTGATTGTTTCTAGAGAGTTGTATTGAACGGGGAACTTCTACAGGTCAAACGAGCCGTCTTTAATGTAAATGACTGGAGTATTTTGGATGAACGTATAGTTAAAACATTTGTTAATGCCGAGTTAACCATAGGTTTAAAGTGTCATGATTGCCTTGGTTATGTTAAACCAGCACAGCCTTCGTTTACATAAAGCAACGAACAAAGCGTTTGTACTAGTGAACTTTTCTGACCTGCCTCCGTTTGGACTAGTGGATAGCTAGCTCACTTTCACATGAATTAAAAGTGTTATAACAGTAGTATGTCACGTGCCCTGGGAATCAATCTTGAACATTAACTATCTCAGTTGCGATATACATGGTGTCTTGAGCAACTTCGCGTTTTGTGTAAAAGAAATTGATTTATGTCCACATATCGAGCACATTACGTAAGCAGCTCATTTCTATACACGCCAAGGAACGTGACAAGCAAACAAACTTATAGACATGTAAATGTGTGATTTAAATTCCTTCATATAGTTTTCACGCGGATCGATTTTCCTGAAAACGCTAATAACTGTTGAACTGCCACAAAGCCACCTTGCTTGTCTTTCAGAACATGGCTATAGTAACCCTAACTTCACCTGGCTTGCTATTACATGCTAGTATAAGCTTTTCCTGATTTGTGGTACTGTTATATAAAAATACTCTCCAGTAGGTCTAAACTGACTATGGATGTAGATGTAAGGTAAAATAGAAAAGTGATACAGAAATTTTACTCGATAGTAACATCATTTGCGTTGATCAGGCAACAAAAGTTCAGTTAACCTTTGAACAAATATGGATGCGATTTTGATTTGAATTAATTGAATCACACTTTGATAAACAACTTTATTTGATAATCAAAATGACTTTTTGTATTAGATGTTTTGTTTTGCAATGATCAAGTATTTCTCAATCAAATGGGTTGGGATTGGGTTAAAAAATATAGCATCTCTTCCTTCATTAATCTGATTGAACCAGGGTAAATTAAACCATGGCGTCGTATCCACTGAAGTTAAACAAAATGCCGTCATTTTATATTTTTTTCTTATTTGGAAATCTACTAGTCAACACAAATTCTGTCAAATCAAATGTAACATCTTGATCCGATAGTTTTGCAGAAGAGTACCGTACACTGTTTGCATTTTTAGGAGGATTATGTAAACACAACCATTTTTTTCTTCAAATTGAATCATCATATCATAATAGCCGATCTATTAGCGATGTATTTTTTGGAAGGAAAACACTCTGGTTTAAACTTGGCTAACGAACGATTGTGCTATCGTGAGTCATTGCGTTACAGTGCAGAGTACTAAGCACGTGTGCGGATTCCATACCCACTTGACCTTTAAAGAATATCATATAACTCCTTTATGCTATATAAACATCTAAGTAAACGTATTATGTGCACAAAACAATCCGTTTATATTTAGACCAATCAACAATCAGATTAT
>JAVFBW010123515.1:11417-24132 GCA_034783835.1 Mopalia ciliata
CAGATTATTATTAAAATCGTTTTAAAAAAAAACAAGAAAAAGAACTCATCCCTTTTGTTTAAACCAATTTTCACATAATATATTTTTAAAAACTGAAGAGAGAAAAGTTGCTGGTTTCATAAAATGACAAAATTACACTGAAAGTAATCGATTTTGCCATAGAAATTTGAAAACTATTGAAATGGTTAAGTAATTCTGCATTCATAAAAACTGTCCGTTCATAGAAACCATTCTTTGTCAAGGTGAAAATTTCATGATTTCATCTTTTGTCGAAGTTACGTTATAAATGAATCGATTAGAATAGATTCGAAATTGAACCCCGAAGCGTAGATAAGCGCTGTTTAACTATTTTGTAATAGGAATATTGACAACAAGGTCAGAAGCCACGTATAAGGCTTTTCCATGGTTTCTAAAAGGAGCACGGATCATTTTCAGACAGAGCGTTTATAGTTGTTTTTTTTTACCAGACTCCTCTTTCTCAAATTATTTTTCCCAGTCTGAAAATGAATCTGTTCATAGAAAGGCTCTAGACATTTTACTAATATGTGTCGTGGCCTATTAACTGTTCTCTAACTATTGATTGTGTGGTTTGCATGAATGTTAAGCGCAACACATACATACTCTATGTTGTATATGATACTGCATGGAATGCTACAACGAATAGCAAGAAAAAGCAATATGTTCGTTTGCCGTGCGGAGAGATTTGAAACTTTTCTCTAGAGATTGAAAGCCTGTCCAGGGAAGCCAATAAAGGGTAAATATTTAGTTTAGTATTTGTCGAGTCACGACACGAAATAAAAGGAAACAACCGACACTGTCAGGATTGGGAATCTGTTTTCGTATTTTAGGTCAAGTTAAAAGTTGGTGATGACATAATGGTTAAAGCTCGTGGTGAAGTAACAAATTTTGAAAAACTATCTTGGAGAAAAAAACATTGTAACACTAAGGACGTTTGTTATTCCTAGACGAGAAATTTTGTAAAGCAGTCTTGCTGTATATGTTAAGCTATAATTTGCTTTTTTGCATCGAAGGGCATGTTAGTATTCACGCTGGAAGAAATCTTCCACATGATTATCACAGAATAGGTGGTCCAAATTTCGCACAGGGTTTTGGATTCGACCTATAGACAACTACCGAAATTTAATACTGTAATATCCACGGTAACGTATGGTATTCTAATTTACTGGAGTTAGGTAACTAAGAGGAATGATTGATTTATTGATTAGTGTTTTATGCCACATTCAGCGGTATTTCAGCTACCCTTTGGCGTGAACATATTCACAATTTGTTTATTTTTATCTTGGATTAAAGATGTTGTCATTTAATTGTATATATTACTTTTCGGTCGATTTTGTTTTCAATGTTAACTGCCAAGGATGCAGCGTTATGGAAATTTATTTTTAATTAAAGAATGTGGATAAAACAGTTTTTACTACATGTTCACGCCACAGCGTAGCTGAAATACCGCTGAATGTGGCGTCAAACACCAATCAATCAATCAATCAATCTTATAAGAAACACCCGTGGCCGTTTCCATCAAAAGGGGAAACAAAACGAACTGAATAGGACATACAAAAGTGTTAAACATTTTAAATATGTCAATATTATACACACCGATCCGTTTAAGAAACTTGATGACAACATCGCCAGCAATGTTGTCAGGTAACTAAGAGGAAATGTGTCGAATATTTGGCCAACACGAACTTACAGTGGTAAAAGTCAATTAGTTTAACGAATAAGAAAAGCCGTTGGTACTCACGTAGACGACATATTATATAATTTAATAATAAGATAATATTTTGTGAAGGATGTAAAAAGGGTGTTATTGGATATTATTTTTAGAGTTCATTGTCGCTGTATATGTCAACTATCCTTCAGCATGATGTAAAAGACCACCAAATGATTCAATGTCTTATGACTAAGTGAGGACGAGCTAACAAATTGATTCTACCAGTTTTAATCACAGGTTATTGAAGTAGACATCTTGCACATTGGGCATTTGACGAAGCTGATTCTTCTTTCGATTGTTTTGGTATATAGACCTGAAATTGGATTGGATTGTTATCGATGAAACAATCTATTTTTAAGTTGAGCGTGAAGCCAATAAAGTACTGTACAATTACGTCTTGCGAGATGACTTATGCTCAACCAATAGTAATAAAACATGTACATGCAGCAAGATACGGATCAATCGCCTGAAACTATTGATCCATTTGCTGGAAATCTTTGAGTATAATGCTTCATAAACCCGCTCGCTGTCAGTTATATGGCTGTCAAATCTAAAACTGTAATCTGAAATAGATACCATGTCTGAATTGGCTCTCTCGTGACGGAGGGAACAGAAAAGTACAGACAGGATGACTTATCCGGACGTTTGGTTTGTGGGCATGCGATGTTTAGAGTGTTATCAACTAAGGGTTTTAAGAGAGACTTAAGAGTTGACGAACGCAGATACAAAGGACAGCCAAGCAGGGGCTTCGCGTAACACATGACGTATTCCTTGTGCAGTTCTTATACACATGTTGCACGAATCGTTTTCACTGTAATTACTTTCGTATTTTAATGAACATAACAACCCTTTATACACGTACATACCAATTATACTATAGAAAACCCCTTATATCGTTGAGATTTCCTCAGGCCCCGTGAGGGGGCGTGTGGGCCAAGGCCCTGAAGAATACTCTCTCGGCTTCCTCGGTCGATCGTAAGAGGCTAGAAAAGAGGTTGCTTTCTGTTGCCCTGGTGTTCGCAGAGCTAAAGGGTAACGGAAAGCAGATTGGTTTGTGATGTTCTATTTTTTTGTCCGTCGTCATATAAGTGAAATACCCTTGAGTACGACGTTAAACACCAATCAAACAAACTCAGCTAGAGTTGTACCCTCTGAACTATCGATTCATTTACAAGACCTTTGTTTTTGGTTTACAGATAGATTAGTTGTCGCGAACACATGACCTCCTTGACATGTACATATTACACAACGAACTTTTTGAAAGTTTTCAGATAAAAAAATATATATTTTCAAGTGTTTTGGAAGAAAAATAGGCAATTGAATAATGGTATAGCTCATCAACTATGCCTTGTTTGCTGAAGAATAAGCCATGGGTCTTTTTCTCCCACAACATGTTTCAACAGGAATTTGATGGAATAAAATTGACCGAAAGAACAGTTAAATATGTTTCGAAAAGTAAGTAGTGTTTAAACAGTATTTATGTTGTAGTGTTAGACTGGAGTGGTTATATTGTTTTACCCGATTTAGAGACCTTGCTTGTATTGTAGAAAGTTATGTTTTGATTTGAATTTGCTTTTCCACTGTTCTTGACTTAACCAAGTGCATAGAAACCTCAGACTGCCATGTATACTGTTTACAAAATATGTCCATCTGCTTTTATAATAGAAATTACGACAATTTACCTGAGACCAGACGAGACGTAAAAGTCAGTATTCTGCGAATGACCAGTATAGTTACTGGGATGCAAGTCAAGTTTTCTTCTTCTTTAATTAAGGGTACCTAGTCCAGTGTTTGTTACTATGGTATAAATACAAATCTTCCTGAGCAACATTTTGAATTGCTGTTGAATGTAGTTGTAGGAAGAATTGCCAAGTAGTTAACTTCACGTTTCTTAGAAACTAGAAAGAATGTAAGAGGTACCCTCAAATGGAGTGAATTAAGTGAAATATCACGTGACGCGATTTAGGCTCTATTGGTTGGCGATTGAACTGAGCTTACAGTTCCTTTTGATTGTCTGCAAGCAAGAACTGTCTCACATGGAGCTGTTTGTCCACGACAATTGTTTCCATAACCGGTTTACCCCGTTCCCAGAATCTCTGGAACAGCAGGAGTGAGACAGAACAAGCTATCTTAACAGCTGAGTGGTTCACACCATTGTGCTATGCTTGAGTCGTTCGACTCGCCTAACTGGTTCCATTACGTCTGGTCTTGTTATATGTCAAAGATTGGCTCGTTAATTCACTCTTCACAGATCAAACAACATAGGACTGCTGCTGCATACCGGCGTATTAAAGCAACCGTTTCTGCGCAGAAAATGGCCAATCAAGTCCAATAGACCAGGGAGCGAGACCGGTTAATAGCCAGGTAGTACAGAACAGCCACACCAAAGTTTACCATAGTTTACATGTCACGAGATGGATTAGAGTTTTAACGTTGTTTTACTCTTTAGACTCTGTGTCTATTTGAACATGTAAGTAATTTAGTCGTAATTAATTTATATAATTGATAGTAAGAGTGGGCCTCCTAATATATTGTCTACATATTAAGCCTCCCCTCTACAGGATCAAATCTGTCATGTAGAATGTAGGGATGGGATTCACCACTGTTCAGCTTTACAATCTCCTTCTAGTCCGTTTTGCGACAATAGTCATATGCCTTAATGTGCTATGTCATCAAGTACAACTATAGTTTGACGATTTTGTTTCTTCAATTTCTAATATCGACAGAAAACTAAAGCTTTAGTTTCTGTCCACAATTCAATTTCATGTTATCGTGTTATCTGCACATTAACCTTAAATGTCTCAACATGGTTGTTGTCCAAAATGGCGAATGGCTGGATTAACGAACACAGCAAATTTGCTTTGCTTCTAAGGCTCTGGAATTGTTAAATTCATATCTTTGTCATTCTGTGTCACCTCAATTAATGTTATTTCAAGTGAGCTAAGTCAAAATGCGACATCCGAAAGTTTTTGTCTTGTATTTTGTTCCGAATAATGTGTTCCAAATTATTTGACATTTAAAATTGTTTTTTCATCATGTAACATAGCACACCGGAAACGTCAGAAAAAAAGATTGTGTCGTGTGACGAAGTATACAGGAAACGCGATGAAGACAAACTTTCACACATCGTTCTTAACTAGTCGATCACAGGGCAGGATCGGCACATTATACGCTCACCACATCTCTTAACCTACACGTTGTTAAATATAAACCGAAACCCGACGCTTCCAATGTGCTGCGTTAATTGACAAAAAACAACCTTACACATCAAAATATTTGAAGACATGTCATTTTGAACACAACATACACGACCAAAACTTTTCGAGGCGTGCATTTTTACCAAAATCACGTAAGATAATCAACATTGACGTAAGACAAAAATTCCTACGTGGTTTTCTTTGAAATCAGTCGTTTTGATTAGATGGCTTAACGACTAGTCATTTTTTTTAACACTCGCGTAGTATAGTGTCGACTTAAGACGCATCTGCCCCACAACAGATGTTCGCGGACGTCCTAGCGATGTTGACAAACATGTCCCTTTTGAAGAACTACTTAACCCAAATTAATGCCTAAGAGTTCATTCTTACGTTCAAATGGTGAGCTTCTTTAGCATATAACTGCTTTACGGTCACAGTACCGGTTCTTTAATATGCGGTTATGTGTACGAGGATCTGTTTGGCTTCGTGACAGTTTTTGTTTTTTGTTTTTGCAAACAGTGAATAAAAAGTTTACCACTGTACTCGATAGCTTACGTGCGATTTTGTGTATATGTACAAACATTTCAGGGTTCGTACAGATTTTCACTGTGACTTATTCATGAGACGTCACGTGCATTCTTCATGCCATAGTCACACCATGTTGAGTAATTGTGTGGGCTGAACCGTATAAGTTCCGTCTGCTTCCTAGTTTAATATTGTTCAAAACACAGCTACTCATTACATTTTTTTGGCGAATGGATCTCCCGAACTTTCTAGAGGAAACCGGTTCATTTATCGCTGCAAACCCGTATCAGAGGTAGCAAATGGATACGCCCGTCAAAAACGATACATATAAATAGTAACTGTTTGTCGCCAAATTTCCTCTCCGGTATCAAAAAGCGTTTTGTCGAGTTCATCTACCCAGCGAATCCCGCCAGGCCACTTTACACTTTCTGTCGAAAAGTTGTGACCAAGGGGGGTAACTCTTACCAGCATTAATTTGTAAAATTCATCAGCTGTAAGATATCGAGTTATCACCCTTCGCATTAGACATAACGCGAATGGAACCCGGTGAGAAGTTTGGAAGTCAGCGGAATGGTATATTTTTCCACAGAAAAAATCGTGTATGAATTGTTTCTGACCGGCGTTAGCGGCGTCTCGATGTCCAAGCACTGACAGGGCCTCATTGACATGGACGTGAGGTTAAAGCGATGGCTTTATACCTATATATTGTGCATTTTTAGGCTTAAATACTTCCGATTGTTAAAGCGGTACTCCGTTCTGCAATATAATGCATATAGGTAAAACGGGCATCATGTCTTGTGTTTTATTATGCTCTAATTATCTAATCGAGCTAAATCAGATGTATACTTGGTTCTTAAACAATGGGTAATGCACAAACTACAGTCAAATTTATCCACGTGGCCATTTATAGCTACTTTTATCATTAAGCAGAAGAGCTCCACTAATATTAACCAATCAAATATCTTTCTTTAAAAAAAAAAGTGCCTACGTTAGGAGACCTGTAGAGTCGTCTGTTTAAACCTGTGACAGTTTCCTATATATGTCATTGGTTCACACATGTTATTAACCCGTAACGCAAAAGAGTGTTAGTCGCGTGACGTTACGACAGAGCTGGCCACGCCCTAAATGTCGACGCCATATTTAAGTATATTTAATGGTAACCTTTCAAGGAAAATAGGGGTCATTTCAGCCGGGAGTATCGCTTTAAACGATTCTCATTAGATTTGGATTCTAGCAAACTACCATAAATGTAAATAGATTTTGCTGTGTATTTGCTCAGAAAAGTCGAGTTATATATTTAAATACCACCACGTATTTATTGTATACTTGCGTCTGACATTTTGTCATAATTCCCGAGGTGTGATATAAGATAATAGAAACAAACTGTAAAAGATTATAATTTTGTTTATCACAGGCTATTATTAGGCGACAATCAAAGCTTAAAAATATTTATTATCATAAAAAAATTATATTTAGAGCAAAAGCAGTTATATTATCTTATTCTCTAGTATGAGTTTCATTACACACAGCCTCCTTTTCGGCGTCAAGTAAATAAAAGCCAAACACCGAAGACAACGCTCTCACAAGAATGAACATTTTTTAACAACAGTCTAACAAAATTGTTACTTATTGTTTTTCTATACATATATTCGAGACACTTTGCCGCGAGCCTCTGTAGCTCATTCGGTAGAGTGTTGGGCCTGTAACCCAAAGGTCCCGGGTTCGATTCCCGGTGAAGGCAAGCAAATTCTTCTCTCTTCATTTATTTAAAATATACATATATGAAAAACACGCACAAATATACATTGAACAAAAACACCGTTCCAGCTAAGCCTTAAAATTGCTAAGAGTTTGTTTGCATTTTCTAAAGCAAATTGACGTTTGTAAGCTAATTGTCCTAATAATTACGAAGCGGGCTGGTAAAAAGAAATCATTAAAAACACTCGTGTGAAAGACAGAAAACATAATTTCAATGGAATTGCGTAGCTGCGATTCATATAGCCCTGTGTTCATTAGTTGAGACTCCATCAAGTCGGGGAAATCTCGCGGTTCACGAAATCCCGTTGTTACTGTAAGATCGCTTACATGGTGATTTAATAGTATTTCTGTATGGTCATTTTACACTTCATAAGATTGACAGATTGCTTGGCATATTGTGAGACCCGCCGTGTAATCGAACTCATGGTGTCTGTGTGGTCGTGGGTTAAAATTCCCAGACCAGTCACAGTCTGCAAATCTTCTTAACCATAATCTCTGGCACACAAAAAAAATGGCTAATAAGTATATGTTTCTTTTTTTCAGTTTATGGTCTAAGAATTTTGGAACGAAAAAAATCGATATAACACCATGAAAGGAATCACTCAAATGTTTCTGTTCCTGATTATTACAGGTAGCCTGTTGCTACATTTCTCGTTGTATAACGCATCGAGATATTCCCAAAATCAACCGTGCCGGGCAGTGGAATTCCTTAGTAGTATTCGTGGTGAAATAGTGTCACCACCATCGGACACCTCACATAGCAAGGTTAATTTACCGAGTACCTCATCACCTCCGAAAGAGGGCGAAACAAAACCGACACTTGCTAACCTGCCACAATCGACAAACGATACAGTACGGTACCATCAACTCGTAGAATTGTATCATAGAACTTTAGCTGCTATACCCAAAAAGAAATACGATTCAAGGGAAAAACATGTCATCACAGGCTCACCACTATCGTCTGTGTTAAAAAACACCAGCCCCGATAGTGTCAAGCGTATATTAGCATGGACACCCTTTTTTGACATCGTAGACTGGATACCTAAGGTAATATGTAAGGGTGAAAAGCATTCATGTGTTAGCGTTACAAATAGAAGTGAATTAGCCAAGGTTGATGGGATAGTTGTCCATCCCAGAGACCTTAAAGGGAAAGAGGATTTGCCGTCTAAGCTACTTCCCCATCAGAGATTGGTTTACTTGTTACAAGAGTCTCCGTTTGCCACAGGAATTAATGTAGGAGATTATAACGGAGTTTTTAATTGGACCTCCACGTACAGGACGGATTCTGACTCTCCTTTTACGTATTTTACTACGTCCACCAAGCCCAGTCCAATGGCAGAAAAAGATTTTACAAAACTATTAGAAGGAATCATGACATCAAAATCCAAACTTGTGGCTTATATGAACAGCAACTGCCATGCGACACATACGAAAAGACTAGACCTTATCAGAGATGTCAAGAAAAACATTCATGTTGATATATATGGTAAATGTGGACAATTGAAATGTCCCAGAGACACCAAAGAATGCACTGACAAAATGTCCCAGTATAAATTTTACTTTGCCATGGAGAACGCTAACTGTCGAGATTACCTTACCGAAAAAGTTCATCAGCCTCTTCTCGAATGGATGTCAGTGCCGATCGTGATGGGAGGGGCCGACCCGAGTGATTACGAACGCATACTTCCTCCTAACTCGTTCATTCACACTGCTGGATTTCCGAATGTATCGGATCTGACGGAATATCTTCAGATTTTGGATAGAAATCCGACTTTTTATGCACGACACCACGAATGGCGAAGAACCCACCAGCCTGGCTACAACGACCATTGGTGTTCTATGTGCCGTAAATTACATAACACATCACTTCCAATACAAAACTATAAAAACTTCCAGGGATGGTACGAAGACGATACTTGTAAAGTTTAATTTTACTCATTGCAGAGATACAGTGTCATATCTTTTGCTGTGAAAGTCCTATTTTATATTTTTAAACAGAATTGTGAAGACAGTAGCTACCGAAATAGAGCTGCACACACGAGTAATGTGTATTGTGTTTTAATCAAGCTTAAACCATACAAGACTGTTCAGGAATGTTATAAATGGCAGTTTGGAAATGTTGTCAAGATACTAATTTAAACTTTGACAAATCCTCTATCGTCACACATTGTTCATAATGTCGATTTTACTGAGACCACATACCTTTCCCGTTTGTGATCTTGTCTGGCGTCAGAGGTGCCCGCTGCAAGAGGTCTCAATATTCGGATTTTTCCACAGGCCAAAAAAACGATAACTGTGTATATATTACATGCAAAAACTGAAATTGTGATAAAATTCATTTACGGTGATAATTGGGCTTCGTAAACCATCAATTTCGTCAGTTTTACTCGCGTTTTAAACTACTGTTATTTTAACCCCAATGTATTTATCCATACACAGAATTTTAAGAAGTGTTATTTATTATTATAGTTCAAATCCTTCAATCCTGACTGTATTCACAATCTAAAAGGCACAAAAACCATTCTCAACTCAATCCTAACAAAGAACGTATTGCCAACTTTTCCAATTCCTGTAATAGCATCATTTGAGAGGAAATAGAATTGAAAATTACACTTACGTGTTGTTACGTTTAGTACCCCAATGCTGCACTGAACATTAGCATCTTGCCTTGGGAGAATATTCATCTACCTGCCTTTTTTAGTTCTACATGGGACAATGTCACCTAGGAAGCTCAAGGAAAATGTTTTTGGATTGAAACTTTTAATTTAACATATGTTTGACATCCCTGACTTATGTAACAAAAATGTGTAAATAGGTGCTGCTGAATGGAAGTTATTCATTCCATCGCCCAGAAATGGTAAATCAGGTTAACTTATATTGCCGTCCAATTTCAAATTTTGTCAACAAATCTGTAGACAAATGTAGATAGTTGTATATATAATTTTTTTTTAAATATCATTTTATAAACTATTGTTTATCCCACTTTGAACGCAATCTCAATATGCGCCAAATAAATGCGATTATTTCATACATTAAAGATTATTTTACGTTGATAATTTCTTGTTGTCAGTTTCATCAATGGCTTATATTTTGTATACCTTGTATAAAGATATGTCTAGAAAACACTTGGAAGAATACTCTTTCTGAATACGCATTTTCCCGATTTTAAACAAAGTCAGACGGGCTTTGAGCTCCTGGACACTTGAAATGTGCTTTGTACTGAACAGTGGCGCTATTTGTTTGGAACAGTCGCAGACTTGGCCCGTGTTTTCTAGTTATATTCAGTAAATCAGGACGTCATGCAGAAAATTACAACTGTGTAAGTAGGTGTTATAGGTACTTTAATACTCAAAGAATCAGATATGCATAGTTGTAAGAAATAAATTTCTTCCTACAATTGTCATTTTATCGTCTAAAATGGCTTTAATTTACATCGCTATGAGTGGATGACCTCTGACCTGTGACGTCACGCCGTGAACACATATCTCCTAGTCAGCCGCCGTTTGCATTATTCTATAGCTATGAAACACTACTATGACGAAAGAATATCCTATTTTTCTGATCAATTGTTCATCATGTCTCGTGTCGCGTTATCTTCGGTTATAACCAGATTAATGATAGAATGACCATCACGGCATGGTTGGTTTCATACATGTATTCAGAAATGTGTTATACAACAACGACAGTGTCCTCTACTGTATATGAGCATGTTACGTTATATGTAAATATAAACAATGATATGTGCTTCAAGAACGTGTAGAACATTAGCTTACACGACATCTCGCAGATGTGTTGCTGAAGGTTGCAGTAACACAACAGCAGATAGGTGTAAGTTACATTCCTGGCCGAAAACCCCGCATTTAGCGAGGACTTGGGCACGATTTGTGGAAAAGACGAGAACGAACTGGACCAAAGTAGTCTTTGCTGTACTCTGTACATTTCGCCCAGGAAGCATACGAGACGTCATATCTTTTTATCCAGTTGTAATAACGAAATAAAGTTTATTTGATTGCACTCACTCGTCTGGTCTTTTTCTGTCGCAATCCACGTCATATTGCTGACTATACTGATAGTACGAAGTATCGAGTACAGCACGGTTCAGACACACTGCCTCGAAATCCGGATGTTCAATAATGCAGTTATATTCTTTGTCACTTTCTTTACATATGTCTCTTATCTATGGTAATTCGTGACAGCACAGGCATTCTGGCCGAGTTGACATGGGCCGGAAATTATTGCACAATCACATGTAATAAAAATAGGAATATAACTCAACAAGTATTCATATAACGTTACGCATCAGCAAGGATGTAGATATATGGCCATACAAAATTTCTGAAAAGCCGCTTTAGGATAATATTCTCCAAAACTCCCCAAAAGGCAAAAACTAAGTGTTGCACCCCTGTAGGCACCCTGATGATGGTTTGAGAATAAACCGAAATATTGAGTCAATATGAATTTTTCAATTTCAATTTTTCATCTTTCTTTGGAGTAGTCACCTTACTCTATTATGCACCCCTGTATTGTTATTGTTTTCATTTAGAAATTGCTTGCCAAAGTCTCACTGGGAATCAGAAATAGAATCAATTAACGTTTTCGCCTCAACTGGTGGCCGTCAGGTACAGTGAAATAATGAAAGGGTATGGGGGAGACGCATGTGTTGTTAGTATTTTCCAATCGTCTGGCTTCCCAGTATGTGGTTATCTATCGCCTGGTTTCAGTAACTTGTATTAACTATACAAACATTGGTGGATGGCATATGTGGCGACATATCCATCGTGATTATTGAACCAGTTTTATCAATCAACAAATGTTTGTTTTGTCAAATGTTTGTTGTGTTTATATCTTTTCTTTTATTTAGTCTGTCCACAGATTATAGCTAAATTCTGAGTTACAATAATGTCGGTTGTGCGACCAACCATGGTCAGCCATCTTGTTCATGTAGAGAGATACGTGTGAGTCATTCCGGTTTCCTGGCCTCTTGCTAACTTGAATCGCTTCATTCAATATCGCTTTGAAACACCAAAAAACAAACGAGTTAAAATACGTAATTCAATACTACTACTTATTATAAAATTAGCAAGGTAGATGTACAGAGCAGTCTTACTTTTACACAACATCTGATACTTGTAAATACAAAAATAGACCAGAAATGTCTTTGATACAACTATAGCAAGAAAATGTACCATGCCAATATATTCGGCAACTGCTGAAAGGTCGTTCGCCGCAATGCGCAAAAACAAAAATACTTGGCAGCAAGACTGCCAAAAAGCTCGCCAGTTCCGCCAATGAAAGGGAATGCATTCCTTTTGCCGTATAGGTAAAAATGCAAAATGAGTTAATAATATGCACGTAATTAGCTGAACTGATATTCAATATCGCTTTGAAACACCAAAAAACGAACGAGTTAAAATACGTAATTCAATACGACTACTTATTATAAAATTAGCAAGGTAGATGTACAGAGCAGTCTTACTTTTACACAACATCTGATACTTGTAAATAC
>JAVFBW010123516.1:0-14585 GCA_034783835.1 Mopalia ciliata
TCTGATATGTTTTTGAGCATTTCCATCATGCTGTTTTTACTAACATATACATGTAGCATGAATAAGGATGATTATGTCTTCAACACAGCAAAATAGGGTGCTGGTTTTTATGAGATTTCCTCTCAGTTTTCCACTGTAATAAAGCAAGGAACAGTGTAAAATGGACAATCTGTCGTCATACAAGTGAAATACCCTTGAGTAAGCATTAAATCCCAAACAAACAAAAAAAAAAACCTCCAAAACAAGCGAGTGTTATGCTTGTGTGAATATGTATTTGGTTGAGTACACTATGTTATGAGTGAATATCGTACTCTGCAAACATCAACACCCATCAATCAAAATAATTAAAAATGATTTAAGTTTTGTCTATTTTTTTTAAACAAACATCATGATTTTTAAAATAAAGTATTATAGGGTAAACATACTAAGTACATGTAATATTATTATACTGTATTAGCCCATAAAGACTGATGACAACAACCAAATTTGAATCGAAATACTTGTGGCTTTATACCATGTAAAGTGAAAAATGTAAATGGTGAAGCAAATTTGTTTTTTAAAATTAGCTGGGTTTTCCATACAGGTTAAAAAAGCACTCAATCAATAACATGTTTCATCATTTACCTTTTTCAAAATTAGATTTACCTTTTTGAAAATTAGAATGGCTAGTAGCCATGTGCTGACCTAATTTCCGTGAGTTTCCTTTGTTATTCTCCTTGTGCCGAGGACTACACTTCCGTGCACAGGTTTAATCATATAATACACATTTCTCAGGTCATGTCCTTTGTCAGCTCATTTAGGTTACAATACATAACATTACCTTCTCCCTTCAAAATTTGAACACAGAAAAAATACCACATTAATGTCATATCTTTTCATTTTTTGATTCATTGTGAATTAGTTTTCTTAAACTTAATTTATCCAGTAAGCTTATGTACAATGTACATGTATATCTTTCAAAATAACTGTACTTGCATGTATATGTCTTACTCCAAAGATGAAAATTTATTTAGGATATTTTTGGTAGGAAGGCTATAAATTAATTTATATCTCCACTAATCCTTTACACATGAATGGGGAAAGACCCTTGGTTAATCTGCCAGATATGGTCTGTAATCTGCCCCAGGTATTTCTCACTGCCTTTGTCTGTTGATAATGATTTAATATTTGTCCAATATTTCACACAGCTGTAAAACAGTGGTGAGAAATGAGCTTCTCATGTTTGGGTTTCTCTTTGTGTGCCTCAACCTTTATTGACACATTACCATAGAAATAACTGATCAACTTTTACCTATCTCAACAATGATAGGAAACTGTAAAAGAATCTCCATGAATTCTGCCACATTTTACCAGTATTCAGTCTGAGCAAACAACAATTTTCTCAATTTGTTTCAAAAATTTAATTTACTAAACAAAAAACGAATAATAGAAGGCTGGGTGGCCGCGTGGTCTAGGTAGCCTGCATTTACTGCTGGCGATTCGGTGCCTAACTCTGAGGGTCGTGGGGTTGATTCCCGGACGGGTTTCAACCTACAAAAATTTTCTGAACAGGTATGTGTTCTAACTAAGAAAGTGTTATTCCAAAAATAACGAAAATACTGTTAAACAAAAAACCACCAACAATATGAAAAAAGAAACTGATGCAAATAAAATGCCCATTATATGCCTGAAAATGAGAAGTGGGTACATCAATATGTTACCCACAAAAACAGGATGCATCATAAATTCATTATTTTAAAATTATTGAAACAGGGTCTCTTTTATGGCTTCTTCAATAGAAATAAGACAGAAACCTAATTTGTTCAGAAGTTTTAAATGTTGTTAACTTAAATAGAATACATGAAGTGTATTGTACATTGTAGTGTCATATATTGTTTGTTACTTTATTTGTGTGTGTTTTTGATTTGACTATCTCTTAATCACTACCCCAGGTGTACAACTTCTGCCTAATTAGTCATTTCCTTTTGATTCTATTATCTTAGCTATATGTTCATTGAGTGTAACATTTAGCCCATGGGTACATGTCTATCTCGTTCTCATCTGGAAACTCATTAATTTGACATCTTCACTTATACTGAGCAATTTACCAACTATTAACTGAAGCAAAACCAGGTATATTAAAGGATAATATGATTATAATAGATGCAGTCCATGTTCATTTTATACTGTATTCTGCCATTCTTTGTGTTATTCAAGATTTGCATTACATGTATGTATCTAGGGCTTTATGTAGGAAAGAACACGGGTTAAAAAAACATTGGATAGACCTTCAGGCAGCTCTATTACCTAGTACATATAAAATAATATCAACATAATTGTTTAGGTACTTGCAGAAGCCATTTTTCCCTTCTTTTTAAAATACATAAAAATATGTAATAAAGACATTCATTGTTTCAGTTACTGTACCAGTTGTTATATTAGCCCAATAAATTCATATGGTCATATTTAGGAATGTACATCTGTTTACTTATGTTTAGTGTACCATTGTTCTACCAAAATGCATGTAGACTGTACCATAGTGTACACACCAACTGTTCCATTACCATTTACTCAGTGTAATTAGCTGTACATTGTTTGAAGTTGTAATTAAGATAGATGTTTTTTTCTGTTGAAGGTTCGACTGGTGCAGAAAAAGGACACAGGCCATGTTTATGCCATGAAGATTTTGAGGAAAGCTGATATGTTGGAAAAAGAACAGGTACTGTCTATGTTTAACTGGATGGTTGGACGGAATTATTAAGATTAATTTATGAAAAAATAAATGGATGGTGGTATTATATTTCAGATTAACGACTTACATGTGAGATAGTAAAGTAATATGGTGTTATTAGAGTGCTAAAGATCCTTTGGCTTTTATCAACAGCCAAACTAAATGTCAAACAAGGTCACCTGTTGGGGGTCATATGAGGTCAAGGCCAACATCTTCTGACCCTGATTTGATGCTCTATGATACAACCCAACCACATGTTTACTGTCAGTTGTGTCAGTTACATGTATATCAGACATTCTAGTAATTGGACCAATGCTTAGAATATGATCATAATGATCTCAAGGCAACATGGAGCTGATTGAGGACTGAATTAATTCATCTTTTTTTCTTGTATTTTTACACCAAGCATTGTTTGTTACCAGTTGTTGACACGTGTCTTGCTTTATGTATATGGTAGGCCTGTTAATTTTGTTACCAATGGCCCTCTAGCTAAAGGCAGTTTTCTTGAAGAGTAGCACTACTGTCTTCACTATAAAGCGCTTTACTTGGAAATGCTTCACATCCTGGTTGTGCTAGTGTGAATTATTGTTGGAATACACCGCCGTCATCTAAGTGAAATTCCCTTAAAGCATGACATCAAACACAAATCAATCAGTCAATCAATCAATTTAACCAGTGTGAATTGTATGAATGTGTTATTTCACCAGATATACAAATATATAAGACTGTTACCCTTAAAGGGAAAAACCAACGATTTAAGACCTAAACTTATTATTTTTAATGAATATTTTCAAAGATAAACAACTGTAACTCACTTGCAATTGATTAAGCATAACCGTTAATTATTTAATTTAAAATATGGAAGTGACGTCAGCGTTCCCAGCGATAGTAGTTCTATGGTCTACTCATGGCTGACTCCCTAGTGCCTGCATCTGATGGCCCTCTCACACAAAACCAAAAGCAAGTGCTCAGCGAAACAACAACAACCAGCCGCTGGTAGGCCTACATATATATACTCTATCTGGTATACTTAAATTGGATTTTTTAAACCTTATGTCAGCTGAAACATCCAAACTCATGTGTTTTTCAAAGAGCTATTTTCATAATTATGTATATATAGCAGATTAACATATTGTGCTTGGGTGTCCAAGCTTGACATACGTCGTGTTGTGACAGAACGGTGTCAGCCACAAGCAAACAGCCACAGAAGTGACCATTTGGTTTTGCGAACGCTGACGTCACTTCCGTATTTTAAATTAAATAATTAATGGTTATGCTTAATCAATTGTAAGTGAGTTACAGTTGTTTGTCTTTGAAAATATTCATTAAAAATAATAAGTTTAGGTCAAAAATCGTTGTTCTTTCCCTTTAAGTACGGCGTAAATTCACAGACAATGTTAATATATCTACCATGTAAAAATTCTAGTAAATCTACGTGCATGCGAGTCCCACATTCCCCCATGTTAGGCCTATTGTCACCTACCCTGCTTCATGTGCCGTCCTTTATTGCTTATAATACCAGAATTCGAATGCTTTAACATCTGCTTGGCCGCCCAAATTAACATTTAATATACAATTATCAATCATTTATCGATATCGATAATTAATTTTCGGCATCGATTATCCAGATGTCATGCTAATTTGGCCATCCTTATACATTAGTAGTCATTCCACACAGCGGTTTTATTTGATAATCATCGATAGGCATGCGCACCTTTGCTGGTCGTTGTCACGGTGATTGAGGTCGAACTACGGTTAACCCGTTTTAAAGAACAAGGCATTTCGTGGTTGTTACAAGTCATGGTGATTGAAGAACGAGGCGGATTCCACCAAGTAATTTTTATCGTCAAAAGTAAAAATACTAAATACAACGTGTCTACATGGTCATATAGGTACAGACAAAACAACTAACAAATTGTCGCAAAATGACAATGTGGCCCAAATAACAAATGTATGCATTAAATGTATTCAGTTAATTTGGCAATTTTGACTTGAAATTTGAACTTTGTCGAATAAGCCCAGTCGCCAGAACTTTCTTCAGATATTCGGGACACAAATGTTCCAGCGAAGTCCTTAGGCCTCTTATAATCGGGTTGGGAATGTTTCATGTACATGGCTTGTATAGGCAATCAGTCCGGCATTAAATCCTCTAGCAAACGGCACGCGGTCTTTGAGCCTCCAGTAATCGGTTTGGGTTTGTTTCATGTATTTGACTGCTGTCAACCATCAGTCCGGTCTTAACGTTCTGGAAAAAGGCACGAGTTGCGGAGTCTCAAATGTTTTGTCTGAGATTGTTTCACGTACATGTCTGTTGTTACTGTCCTTATTTGATCATATTATTTTAGTTAGCATTGTAGTTACACTCATTAGCTATTGTTTCTATTTAGTTCCTCATGCATGAGCATGTATGTTTGAAGTTCTGTTTGTGTTTGCTGTTGGATCTCTGTATGTTACGGTAGTCGGTAAATTAGGGTCGGATGAACCGATTATGTGACCTAAATTCGCTGAAAGCTATGCAAGCAAAGTTCCTATGTCCAGACTTCCAGCTGTAACCCACTGGTAATCTTAACAAACTCGGATCTATCTACCTAAATAGATAATAGAACTTTAGTTCTTAGAGCGACATATTAAATCACACACGAGTAACGGCTAATGCGTTGGAATGACCTCTTAAGTGACCTACTGCCGTTCAAAGCCAATTAAGCAAGTTTTGTCGATGTCGAATCATCACGCTTCCAACCCATGTCAACCTCCAGATTTCAGATCTATGTGGTTAAATGTTACGTATGGTTCCTTGAATTTTAAAAGTCGTAAATCATCATTGTTATTGATTCAATATTTATTTATTGACAGATAATTATTGGATGCACAAATATTAAAAATGGTTGTAAAAAAAATTGGACACCTTTGACATTATTTATAAACGAGAATTGTGTAAAAGCTTTGCTCAATAAAGAGTTTTAACTTTGGATCTTGCGTGAAACTTATCGCAATTTCTATCTCTGAAATAACTGCCCGCCCAGGTGGCAGTCAATGTTTTAAAGCCGGCGCAACGAATTGCAATAATCGAGATGGCTCAACGTTTTCTTGTTTCAAATTGGCAAGTATAGTAGCTCCCATAATCGGCATTATCTGTATCAGCCGTCTCTTTCGAATGTTAACTTGGCTCTAAGACTTCGTAAAGGACGTCCCGATTTATCAACACTGTATTCACTGTTGCTGACACCTCTGTATATATACTCAGAGAGTTTGGGTTCCATAGTGACCTCTATGACCTTGATATTGGATATTGCTTATTGGGAACTATGTGATTTGCGAGTCTGGTCAGAAGGTCAGGAATCGCGACGAAACATTGTATAAATTCATTGATTATTCATTAAATTTTCATTGTATATTTGAAATTAGATTTAAACACGTTTTGTAAGCAGTTGAAGTTGTACATATAGGAACTATTTAGCAGAACTACTTTCTAGGCGTCAAAATAGATGTAGGGCTTATGAGAATTGGGGGTATGGCGGAAACGGAGTGGAACAAATCGTTTTTTTGTCATATTACCGTAATTTTGTCTTACATTTCATATCTACATTTCATTAGGCATACAATTCGGCAACTATAAAGAAACCAAATTAATAACTATGTTTTTTTTATTAAAAAGCTGGATGACTTTGACAAAGAATCTCCTAAAACGACAGCAGGTCCGGAGAAACCCGCAGACAAGGAGAATCAGTCTGATGACAAGCGAAAGAGCGAACAAGGGGACAACACTCTGTCAGAAAAAGATGTTATGCTTTTAAAGGTATGTTTATCGGGTGTATTGCACCGAATGAAGTAAGCTCCCATCACCACCTCCCCTCCACTAATCCCCTACCCCCAACACGAGCGCCTGTAGTATTTGGTTTCCAGTAGAATAAGGACCACTTGATAGGCAACATAATGAGCCCATAATAAAGTTAAAATACATAGTGAGGTTTGCATGCTGTTGTCTTAGAAATAAGTGTCCTACAGTTTTTAAGTACAATGATTCACAAGGTAAAAAAATCGACAACCCCATTGCGTTTATATACAAATCAGCAATTTGACAAAACAATGTTTTTCATTCCAGAGTTTAGAAGTTGCTTTAAAAAATATGAAAGAGAAGGAAAAGCCAAAGGAACAGGAACCCAACAAACAGGAAAGTAAGTAACTAATTCGAATAAATTGTTTGGATGTGTCCTTCAGAAAGCACAAGCATTCTCACCTCCTCGTAAAGGAGAGGTTTGATCAGAAATGAAAGGGTTGCGATATTGTTTTTACCTAGCAACTAAACTAAAATTACCTTGCATGAACTTAATCAAATATAATCTAAATTTGTTTATTGTTATCACTTGTGATATTGTTTTCCACCCTTTAATGATTTTTTTTATGTCTTTCGTTCACCACTTTTTTTTTCTCGAACTGTTCCCTTGACGAATCTTGCTTAAAAAACCAAACTTTGCACAGTGCGACACTGATTGGCTTACTCCTAACTGGTTACCGCCAATCAGATGGCGTGGTAATGTACAACTCTATGGAAGAGGATCTCCGACAAAATCCTATCTGTTAGAGTGTTGTGCTATGTCACTTGAAGACTAACCATGTTTTCGACTAACTGATAATAGATTTAGGGTGTGTTGAGAGGTTCTTGTTGTTTCGTTCAAGTTGATTCTTCGTTTTAGTCCACCAGAAACCTCCACTCAATTACTTCACATCAATACCAAATACTCAACAAAAAACAATTTCCAGGGCAAGAATAAATATAACAAGACTACACACCATTTATACTAAGAACTATATTCGAGGCTGACAAAACGGAAGTGAATAATAGTGGTCTTACGCCAGTTAGTGACATTGCAGACTTACCCACATTGCCGAGTTAGTAACATAGTCGATTCACCCCGACATATTGTATAATACATGTATATGGAATCATAACGACAGGACATGCGTGATTTGGTGTTTTTCCTATCTTCTCCAGCAGCTATACAGGTTTAGACGGTGCCACTCACGTGACATGTTTTAACAGATACTTTTACAAACTTCTGACAATGCAATAACAACATGTACTGTAATAAAAGTAACGACTAATGAAATGACAGTTTGTCACTCTCCTGCGATAGTTAAATTAATAGTTGTGGATATTTGTCACTATGAGACTGTTAGTGTAAAAGGTCTTAAAACAGGCAACCACAAACCAAAGTTATTGACTACCCAAATTGACAGCCACTGACCTCAGAAAACCTGGAATTTCCGCTTTTATCCGGCGAATTAAGTAATGATTAAGGTATCAAATAAAGAAGCGGCAATTTGCGGACACAAACCGCAATAAATTGTACAATGTCTGTTATAAGTTTACCGTATTTTATTTTATTTTATTACAGTGATGCAAAATTAAAGGTGTGTCTATGTTGATTCATCCTTAATGGTGCCATTTTAGTGAGAAGTTTTCTTTTTAAAATTGGTCTAGAGCTCTGATATATTCTTCCTGGAGACATTATTTGGAAGATATAGTTTGAATCGATATTAAATGTTGTTTTTTTGTGCTGTACTAACATTGACTAATCAATTAACATTCAGATATTAACCAGTCCCATGAGGCTTCAATTGGGGAAACTGGGGCTCGCTTGGGGGACGACAAACGCACAGTGCATGATAAGTTTTATATACAAGGTGTCGGTAATTCATACGGACAGCCCCAAGATGGTACGTCACGTGAACAATGGCTATTATGTTTAAATTTTTTTCATTTTAAGGTTATCAGATTTGATCATGCTTTAAGCGAAACGTTTAAACATAGTACATTGAAACGTTGAACTGATTTTTAATTTAATGAAATTTTGGGTTGTTCTATTCGTACTTTCCTTCTAAACTAAGTTAACACCAGACAAACGAAACAAAGTTAAAGAAGAACAGTTAAATGTTAAATTGGAATGTCACATACCACAAATACTAAAAAGGAAAGCCTTATCCTTTCTTTTCACTTTAGAGTGGAAATTAACACTCAAATTAAGATATTTGATAAACGATTTCCAACCTGTTATTCTCACTATTCTCGTGAGACCGGAATTGTAATACTATTATAAATGGTGGCGTTACATGTCACATTGATTATTTCCTAATATCATTATGAATCTGTGATGTTCTCTCAAATTATTCTAAACATCTGTCCTCGGTGAAATTTTATTTATGTTGTAACAAAAAATTAAATTTATTAAATTTTGAAGAGTTACAGTATACATATGGCTTAAACGTACAATCCATCATTCTATAATTTCGTTTATATGCCTCTCAGAATTGAGGAGCCCAGTTGTGAAAACACTCGGATTTTCGGTTCTTAGCTTATCGGTATCAAAAATAAATATTGAAATGACAATATCTGCACCCCAAGACGTGCTTGGTAAATTATAATTTTTATTATTGTTGCCACGTTGAAACAAAAAAGCTAGAAAGAAAAACAAAGCAGAATATCCAATAAAAACCTTTTTTTATTCAACACTATAAAGGTATTCCTGCCAAAAGAACACGGATTGAGACAATGGCTGACACGAAACATGGCGGCTTTGGCGGCTTTACGGATAACGGTATAGCTATTAATCAGCCCTCCCCCCACACCCACCCCACCTCTTCCCCAAACTCACTTCATCCCCCATCGTGATTAAGTGTTAATCCATGTGCACTGTTCTCTTCATGAAGTAGTCCTATGTTAAATGTTACCAGAAGTCCATTTACCTCTAGAAGTTAATGGATTTCTGGTAAGACTGAAACCACCGCTGTCCGAGAAGTATGATCAGTAAGCTAAAGTTGTCTCCCCTTGAGAGCTGTTTTTCATTGTCGAAAACTAGTTATTTCTTACTCATTAATACTAATATCTAACAACATTTTCTCTTCCATTGGTTTTGTAGAGGGATATATCTGACTTCAAATGTTTCAGATATTTCATCGAATATTAATAAAGTGAACTGAACTGAACGTTTGTTCTTTCTCTTGGATAGACCAATATAGCTACCATCATCCTCCATGCTAATGTTGGTCGTCAGTATTAATTTATCCCAAGAGACAGTGATTTGTCCAAAAGAACAAACTACTGCTCATTCGATGGGTGTTAAATATAACTTTGTTGTTTTTCTGAGTACACCACTGTATATATACATATTTTAATTGTAGAAAAGACAATTTTTCATGCCTCTACCGGGATTCGAACTGGGATCTCCGGCGAGCAGGACTAGCCATTTAACCGACTGAGCTATATATATTCGCCGTGGAACACCACTTAATCATGCTGTTTAAATATTGATTAAGTGGTATAAATAACTGTTTATATGTGATTAGCGCTGATGTTAATTACGCTTATATTCCACTGAAATATGCTGTTTTCTTTTCACAACAAAAAAGTTAATCCTATTTGGTTTTGTGGTAGTATACACCATTACATAAACTCATTGAAGTGGCAATAACAAACCGCTATGATACTATCTTCTGTGGGCGACAATTACTGGTAGATTGGTTACGCATATTGCATGTTAATATCTCGTTCAAAATATAATTATATTGGTTACGCATATTGCATGTTAATATCTCATTCAAAATATAATTTTTAAGTAAGGTTTTTGGAATGAGATTAATGTGTTGTGAGGAATACGCCAATAAATTTATATTATCTTCTATGAGCGGCGATTGATTAACACCCTCGTGGCTTTGTCATAAAATGATACCATTTTATGGAGCGATATTTGTCGAGTTGCCGTAAAAAGTGTTTACGTTGATGGGCAAGCTGCAATTGGATATATATATTAGGACTTATAACAGAGCAGTATAGCGACTGAGCACGCAGCTGTTTTGAAAGTTACTGACAAATTAATTTAACTTAGCCTGCATCCGATCAATTTTATTTGGGCAAAAATTGTACCTTCATATATTTTAAGTCGCCTGGCTTTTCCGTAAGTGCAGCGAAGATTGTTGCTTAAGTAGAACTGTGTCACGTGACCTTGTTTAGACATCGGCAGACTAATTCCCAAATTTTCCTGTCTACGTTGAAAGGATTTAATGCTTGTCTAATATTGCTTGCCAAATGTCACATACGAGGGGTAGTCTCAACGGCATTGTGACAAACCCAGCGCTGATTGGTGAAAAAGCGCCTCCTATAGCGGGACATAGAGAAATCTCTAGGGACATGAATTCGGTGTAAAATCATGGGTATATCATGTTAACGCTGTTTTGTCGCTTTTCAAACGTTATATTTTACCCATAAGGCGTCAGTGGATTCTGAAATTCAAACTGCGCGAAACTAACAAAATCTACCATTTCTTGCGCAATGAGTCATATGGCACTATGAAAGTCCACAGAAAGTCACAATGCAGTTGGGACTGGGTAATGGCTGGTTTCATACTTCTACTTGATAGACTTCTGGTGCTACCTACTGTTTTCCGTCAATTTTAAAAATATCCACCTGTAATTTCTATTGCCTTTGTTTTCTTGCTGTATTTTCGGTCAAATCCCAGGTGCTCAGCTTAACAGTTCAAAGGGCATGCGTGAATGAGTCAAACATATGCAGCTGTAACGTAGTTCATTGGTTCATGTATTCCAGGCTTGGCTTTCAAGACTAAATAAAGCGTACAGGCGGGTTTGTTTATGTGTTGAAATATGTTGGACACAAAATCTATGTATTTGATAGCGGTTTGATAAGTGGCTTTGCTCTTATCTGATATTGATTTATATGTAGACAAAGAAAAGAAACAAGTAAATCAACACCATAATATACAGTTTTTCACTGTACGTTTAAAGCAATATAACTTCTTAAAGACGCAGTGAATTTTCTTGTTTAAATTCAACACCAATTTGTTTTGTAATGTTAGAAACACAAAACTGTGTTTATATTGAATAGGAATCCTACAGCAATGTTTTGTAAATTTACAACAAAAAATGTTGAATACAGTTTTAGTTGGTGTAAACTATCAGCGGTGAAAAGTGTTGTATCATAATAAAGCAAGTAGTGTTGTAAATATACAAACATTTTTTTACAGCGCTGGCTTCAATCCGTGACGTCTTAAAGACGTTAAATACGACGTGATAAAGACGTACAAGTATTGTGTATATCCCGTGGAAACATACTAGGCCTATCATTATGTTGTAGACGTGAACAATATCTATCTTCATTCCGTGGAAATTTCAACTGCTCAAGACGCACACAATGCCTGTGTATGTCACGTGGAAATAAAACTGGCTAAAGACGTGTAACATTCATGTGTATATCACATGGACAGATTACGTTGTAAGACCGGTAACTTTTTTGTAAATATCTCATTCACGGGTTAACGATGTGTAACATTCTCGTGCATATCTCGTGGAAATCATCACGTGGTAATTATTTGCATATGCCACAGATGATCCACATGGTAACCAAATGGCAAATTATGGTCTTTATCACGTGATTTCCACCAGTTTTACTCACTGGGAAGCAGCTAGGGATGATAGTGATGGCGCGGGCTTATTCCAAAAGCTTATCGAAAAGCAAGATGGTACCGGATGGTTACAAAATGGTACAGGGCATCATTTGAATTGGGCGGTAGTTTCTTTAAAAAGAAAACGTCCCATTTAACGTACTCAACGTCAGATATAAACTCGTAATTATTACTATCCCGCTGTTCTATAGAAAACTGAATAAATTTGACTGTCAGTTCAATACGGGGGTTTTCGTTGCGACAACAGAGTGATGTCCCTAACTTGACCCTAAGTAACCATGTCGGAACATCCTTCTACACTCCGTACTGGTACAGTTATCTCGGAGGTGAATGGAAGCAATAATACTACAAGAAAACCTGTAATGTTAACCGCCGGACGTTTGGTCGCGCATGCGTCGAAATCAACCAAAGTACTACGCGGATTTGTATTAAAAAACCCACATCGCGCAGACAATCCCGTTTCTAGGGTAAAATCTGAACTGTGGCATAGGTCGCCCCAAATATTGGCGGAAATTAATGCCCGATGGCCTACGAGAGTTGTCTCAGTCTCGTTCATTATAGAAACTCTCGCGAGAATACGATTGGCCTAAGTAACGTTATCGGTTTACTGCAAGGGAGGGCTAATCCACGATTTTTAACATGGGCGCATTGGGCGGTATAGGGAATATTGCAAACTAACACGTAAATGTTCATAGAACTATATAAATTTCCTTTCCCCATACCTAAAAGTATAATTTTTGGCAAAAGTCACAATTTTACACTAAAATGTTCCTAAAAAATGAACAACCCGCAATGTTAAAGTATAGACAGACTGCCCTCTCGTGCCATAAATTGGCAACGTTATTTCGCAAAGGGACGTCACTCTGTTGTCATAACGTAATAACTCAAAACCTATGTATTGTTTTGTTCTACAACGATCAGTTCCGACGGGAAAGAAGCTTGAGGTATATATTCTCAGCTTTGTCAGTTTTGCCCCAAAACAAATGCATCAAATGGCATAGATTTGTTTTAAGCGCTTTTTCACAACTCGTAATCTGTACCTATCGATCGGGACGTATCACACTCTCATAAAAATAACAATTAGTTTTGAAATTATAATGATTTTTAAATACTATTTTGTAAAATAAGTTCTACACTTTTTGTCAGTTTTTCATCGGAACATTTTTAATGACTTACTATCTCGTTATAAAGTCTATACTATCTCGCTAAAACGACTTAATCCACCAATCAAAATGCATCAGTTGTCCGCCCTTGTGTTGCTCAAATTTCGTTTTGATATATATAAAGACTAATTAACATTCAACCTGCCAGGGTGACTGACTGACTGACTGACTGACTGACTGATTGACTGATTGACTGATTGATTGATTGATTGATTGATTGATTGTTTGATCGTTCACTTTTATGACGGCGGTATATTAACAGCGTAACCACGATGTGTTTCAGCGTTTTCATAATGCTGCAAAGTTTATTTTCCTCCCGTGCAGAGTAAAGACAGCATTGCTACTCTTCAAACAAACTGCCCTTAGACAGAAGGCGACAGTGGGTAGAACCCAGGACCTGACAGGACCTCTCTTGACCGACGAAGGCTAACGATAAAATATAATCAGCACATCAAATTTGATCCTTAAAATGCCGGGAAACTGGTGCATTTTGATTAGTAGATTAAGTCGCTATGACGACTTACTAGGTCGTTATAACGAGATACTAAGTCGTTATAATGACTTAGTATTTCGTTATAACGACCCAAGTCGTCATATAACGACTTAGTAATTCCTCATAATTGACTCACTATCTCGTTATAAGGACTTAATTGTGGCCAAATTTATTTTTTCTATGTCCCTTTCACGGCTCCGTAGTTTACACTAATTTCCATAGAATGATTTCTCAAAATTTGCATATCGTTTCTTACTTGAATTATATATTAATTTATATTTTATAGGCTAACAGTGCGACGGTGACACGGTTTGAGTTAAATTGGCTATTTAAAAACGGAAAATTGAGTTATTTAATCAACATGGGGAAATCCGCTGAAGTGTTAAAATTCATCTTTTAAAAGTTGCAGTTTGAATACCTTTCACATTGATTGAGCTGTGTTCTTATTACATAATATCTCTCTTCAGCGAAGGTTAAACCAAATCAGAGATATTTCAGTCATAGAAAGCAGTGGTCTTGTGTTTCTTTTGATTGCTACTAATGTTTCTTTAATTGTTAAAGTAAACACTATTTTTCCCCAGGAACTAATCGAAACACTATATATGAACCAGTCTATATGAAAATGATTATCGCACCACACATTGTCTTGTTTGTCAAATTGGCACTAGATATCATCAGAAGTCTATCAAGTAGAAGTATGAAACCAGCCATTACCCTGTCCCAACGGCATTGTGACTTTTGGTGGA